>LUCH01001203.1:49709-137075 GCA_013368495.1 Paragonimus heterotremus | reverse complement strand
TACCTGCAATAAAGAAAGTAGGAGTGGAAATGCCCCAGTCTTGAAGCAACACTTTGCACTTTGAAGGTGCACCACTTGTTGGTATACTTGATATAAGTAATTCTGTCGGTGTGACCATCACACCACGCAGTTTACCCCAATAGGTCATCGTGATGCGGCGGCCGCCATACCATGTGACAGTAGCACCGTGGCAGTTGGAATTCTGTGTCCACTTTTTCACTCAGCTTATTGGAAATGCCACTGGTGACTTTTCCAGATCTGATAACTCCACCACAGTTTTCGTAAAAAGTAGCCACTTGTTATTTTCCCAAGCGCTAAGAGAATCTATGAGAGGTTGCATTTACGCATATCAAAACATTGCCTCTCAAGTACTCAGCTGAAAACACCACCGCTTCAATTATAGTTTTAACTTGTGTCTATAATCTCTTGTTTTGTGGGTTCAAACTGCTTCAGCTTTTTCCTCGTGACCTCATTGTTTAATTACGTCGGAGTTCTGGAAAGTCTTTAATAACTTTCAGGAATTAAATCCTGGCTGCTGTGACGAACGTGTATGAGCAGCATTGTTATACTCATTTTTCTTAGTGGGTTTGTCGACTGAAATAATAAAAGGACGTAAACCGTATAATATTCTCCGGTGTAACAGTTAGTACATTCTGATCACAAATTGACGGATAGTTAATTTTAAACAAAAGTCAGAATTTTGTCGGGTAGACACTCAGGCTTAAACCCCAAGTGCCTGTATAGACACCGACAGGCGGCGCGCGACATCCTCAACATCAAGGCACGCAATACAAAATGGACCCAGAGCCAAAGTTCCTCACGCACTCTCTGTGATTTTTCCGAAATAACCAGAAACTCATCTATGATGAAAATCTACTCGATTCACTGCTTATCCAAACCCCAACAACCTAATAGGGTCTAATCCAAATGTCGCCATAAAGATATCACATCAGAATTGTACGAACAGCCTCAATGTTACGACTTCCATTATTCGCTAATTTCTTTGTTCTCTATTGCACCAATTAACTTACAGTTTGTGACTTTGTATGTGCCAATACGATCAGCCAATGATAGACCGTGATTTTTTAAATACTGTTATACATCCATAGATTCGTCTTCATGTCTCATGAATAAGAGCTGCTAACTGCAACCGATACGATGTCTTCTCCTTATTATTTGCGTGATGGGTCTCAATCCCAGTACGATTTCCACGGCTATGTGAATTCATTAATTCCGAGTATTACAGCATCATTCAGTTCACTAAACCTTTATGTACCAAACTTCACAATCTCACTCTCTGTACATAGAAACAATTTGCGCAGTTTTCATTCCTATACCTCTGTTTTCCAGTTTTGTATCCGTCTGTCTAATCCCTTAATCCATGTCTTTTATCCGGCAGAATTCTGACTTCTGTTTAAAATTAATTCTGTCCAAGTGTGAGGAGAATGTCCTAACCGTTACTCCAAAGAACACCACGTGATTTGCGTCTTAGTAATGTCCATAAGTTAATCAACGAAACAAACGGTTCCAAGTTGATTCTAATCATTTTCTTTCGTTCGGAAACGGGTTGATCGCTGCAGTTATATCACTTTCTGTTAGAGTACCTAGAAGGAATTAATTTGGCTGAACTGTGGATCAATACAACACAGTTAAAAAGGTGTGTGAGGTACTATTATTCAGTCCAGTATGGCAAAAAGCATGAATGTATCTTAGTCAACACCTTCGTGGATTGTGGAGTACAACTCACTTCTCAGACAAAGCTTTGATGGTAGGAAACTTCCACCTGAAACAAATACGGTTACACTTAAAACAAATGTTATTCCTCCCTTTGTGAATAATATGAAGAGACTTTCCTCAAAGTTCTCTGTAGGTATTTTTACATATAAGAGTTTCGGTCTGAAGGTTGGGGCATTTGGTGACAAAAGTTGTACCACCTTACAATGAACAACCATTAAGATCTTTCAGATTTACTGAGTAGTATACTGATCTTTTTTTGCACTGAATTGAAGGACGATTTGTTGGACCGACTAGTTATATTTTTGGATGCAGATACATAATTATGTCAAAGTCTAATTTCAACCCAACTGTTTAACTGAAAGTTGATAACAAAATTTAATCTTGTATAAACAACGTGGCAAACATTTTCTTTCACTAGTAATTGACACGACAAGTTCGTTCATTACGAACTAATGAAACTGTGAAATATCCAACTTTTAGATGGATTCCAATCAGTGATGGAAACAACATGTCAAACAGTTTTCAAGCTAAACCATAAAGCTATGACGATAAACTGGAAATGTCACATTAGAACCCTGTTACCCATTCATTTGACTATCAGTTACTTTCTGATTCATCTGCTATTGAATACATCTATGTCAGCATTCCTTGGTCATAAGGCCAACATCTGTGCCTAATCTGGATGGATGTGACGCTTTCTTTAAGGGTGATCTACCTAAGAACGTTAATCTCATAGGAGATCTACTGGGCCAGTTAAAGGATTCATGGCTAGTGTGACATGTGAAGTTAAAAAAAATCCATTTTAACAAGGTTTTAACCATACGTGTACTTAAATCAGAATTTAACAGATGACCAAAGGAAAGTAAGACACATTTTCTAATGTGCAGTATCTTTTCTGCAAAATCTTTCGTATCTGTTACAACACGAATGACGTTCACAGCAAGTCAGTTGCTAGCCTGCTTTGACCAAACATATAAACGTAGAGTTTAAAATAATCAAGTAGAGTGAAATGAACGAAATAATACTTAAATGAAAGTAATAAATTAGTGATAGGTTAGTTAGTCACGTGTCAGCCTGATTCCTTGAAGGTCAGTTGTACTGTTCTGTCGACGTTTAAATTTTAAAATACTGTGTTAACCAGACTGCCGTCTAAGCAGAAATGCACATAACATAAAGTATCGTGAAATTGTTATTTATATGCCAGTGTTTTTGCTCTATTTTGGGGGGGAAGGTTTGTCATTTGGATCTCACAAGTCACTCAATTTGAGCACGACACAGGGAGTAAGACAGTTCAGAACCACCGAAGAGCAGACGCACTCAAAGTCACTACCAGGATCTTGACTTAGTTTCCAAAATCCTTGTAAACCTTCAACAAGTAGTGCAATGTTGGTTGACTCTCTCCTGTGGTTTCTGGTGACAGTTTAATATTCCTGGTAAATTGTATGGCACATGTGATAATTTAGAAGATACCCACTTGCGTCAAAACCAAGTTGTTTTACCCTTCGATCATTTCTGATCACCGGCTGCAGTGGCAAGGATACGCACTACTGACGAGCTTTAATGAGAGCGAAACTCGAGTCTAGTGTTTCTTTTCGAAAGCGGCTGACTGGAAAGTTTATGGGAATGCGACAGTTGCGATCAGTTGTGGGTGATGTTCGACTTGAAATTAACCAAATCCCCGACTACTCATTAGTAAACTATGGCCATTGTTTTCTCTTCAGAAGCATGCTGAAAAAGGATATTAGAAGAAGGGTTGTGTGTTAAGTAATGCCAAGAGAACGTAGAAAAATTGTCAACCCTGAACTTTAATGGTTTCACACCGATCCATCGAAAGCGCGCACTAGTAAGTACACCGTTCACACGTGCAGGACGAATCTATACACAGGACAATCTTATAGAGGAACTAGAGTTGATTACTTCTGTGTAGTCGAATGGTTATCCAAACAGGTTCATAAAAAGGCATAGTAGACCGAAACCGTCATCCGAACAGGTGGTCATTGTAGGAAAGAAGAAGGTTCATATATAATTGCCTTTTGAAGGTGATTACAGGATGCATCAAGCAACGCAAGGACTGATGAATTCGTTCTAACAAGTACTGAACGTATCTGAACTGTGCCTATTCGCTGTAACCCAGGAAGTGTTTGTGCCTTCAGTCAAGGGAGATCAGCCTGTCGGCGCAATCTCACACTGTGTCTACCAATTTACATGTAACTTCAAAAAAGTTACATAGGCAGAACCGAGAGATACTTGAGCTCCCAAAAGAAGGAACAAATGCCTAAATAGATGCAGAAGTCCGTATTGCCTGAGGACGGCAGTGTCACTGAAACAGGTAAACAGCCAGTTTCCCCAGTCGCTAGACAGGTTTTGACCACTGGTCAGGTTATCAATCCATCTTATGTATTCAGAGTCTTGTTACGTCATTTCAATCCAAGATTCTTACGGTTTGCTGAGGCTGGCGCAAGCAGTAGACTGAAGCCGGCCCTGTGTGTCCAAAAACAGTTGTTCATGAGGTTGATCTTGTCCTGGACTTAGTGACCTTTCCTAACCCCTTCAGTCGACTATCCATCCCACCCACCCCTAACTGTTCGATATAAAAACCGTTTCACGTTATTGTAAATTCGGTACTGATGAATCAGTACGAAATGCCCGCATCTACCAGTTTTCGTGTTCTAACGGCTTTGTTCATCGAAAGGACCTCTCGTTTGTACTACATCTGGTCGCCTTGAGTAAATAAAATCAGGTTTACCGTTCCAAAGACTGACTCTTCCATATCGTCTGTGAACTCAAATTTGCAAGGGATCATTCCTGAACGGCATCAGTTACATGTTTCGATGGTAATCTGAGAAGTGCTTGTTTGGCTACATTAATTGCGAGACCTGCTATTGAATAACCATTAGACTAAATGCAGTTGAGAGTTAATACGGCCAGTAAGGTGCTCATGAACTGACTTCTTCCGTGAGGATTGATCTGGTCGGATTGTTTCAGTGATTCCTCTTACGGAGAGTGGGTGGATTTCAAGTCTTCGTGAGCCCACATGGGTCTGCGACATTTGTTTCTACTATGGAAGTAGGCATGATAAATTATTTACCTAGTGACAGTGCTTCTTGAACATTTGTATTTCTCCTCAAGTGTTGTAGCAAAACATTAGTTGTGAAATTTTATTTGGAAAGTTCCGTAGAAGTGCTGTGTTTAAGTCAGACAAAAACATTAATAACCAGAAGAACACGAACTACGAAAATATCTAGGATAATTTCGTTAAATTCATTTCTTGAATAATCGAAAACTGTATTGCCGTTTTGAACTGAATAACAACATACAATGACGTTCAGTTTTTAATGCGCACGTGATCATGTACTTTTAATTCACAATCGGACGGAAATTGCTTGTTCATATGTAGTCTGGATCATCTGTTTATCGGCTGGAGTTACCACGACAAATATTCAGAACATTAGAGTCCTTCTGACAGTGTGTGAATCAGAGACAAGCAGCTGTGGTTGAAAGTGAATAACCACCGATTTCGTCATGTCTGACATCACGTCAGTGAGGTGTTCGTCTTACATGGAGTCGAATGGGAGGTTGTTTTCCGGCAGAGATAAGTGTTGAGCTCCTGGTCAGCTTGAACGTTAGTGAAACTCAAATTTCGCGCCTCTTTTTGAAAGCGGTTGCGGAATGTAAAAGCCACCATCAACTACCGAGTTGTTCAAGCTGTATTGTGAATTTGCGTGATAAAAGACAACAGCCAAACTTACGTGAAGTACAACTCCGCATAGTATACCAACACGTAACTTTGTCAATGAATACTGAATTCCTACACAACTTGTAAGCAGAAGTTCTATTCAACTATCAAAAAGCTCAGTTAGTGCTAAGCAACTATGATTGTCGATTTTTCTTCAGCTGTTCGCCAGTCGTCATCTGACTTACCTTCAATCACTTTTTTCAGTGGAAAACTCATGCCTCATGAACAGCGTGTCTGTGGTTCAAGTCCCGGCAGTGGCGATGATATGCACTACTGACAAGCTCTAATGAGAGCGGAACTCGAGTCTAGTGCTTATTTTCGTAAGGGGCCGACTGTAAAGTCTATGAAGACGCGATAGCTGCGATCAATTGTGGGTGTTGTTCAATCTATATGAAAATCAAAATCCCCTAATACTCATCAGTAATTTCAAATGTTACTCCTCCGTTTCAACAGCACAAACTTAACACTTATACTGTAGATTTTGTCATTAAATTTTTTCTATGTGAAACAGTGTTTTCACTTCCTTTGGTTTATTCGAACGGAACAAAAGTCAGTAGAGCGAATGGAAAGACTGTTAATTAAACCAGCACTGCTAACGGATTCCTAACTGAAACAGAGTGTTCACTGGCAGTTTTTTACATTCCGTTTTTTTGCCAGACTTCTGTATGTCTCAATTATCAAGTGACGTGAAGTTGTTGGGGGCAAATCAATTTTCATTCGTTTCACCGACTATGTTTAATTTCGCCGATTGATCAGAAAGTGAATTTCAAAAGTACACCTGTCGGACTGATCCACTCGTTGAATCGTGTTTATGGTTTTCATGTTTCTTAAATGTTAGCCGCACAACCTTAATAGCATTTGCAGCGGCTGATGATCAGTGGTTCTTGTTAGTGTTCAGCTGTTATCTAACCATCCGAAAGGGGCATTAACCGCCTAATCAGACAAGGGAAGATGGCACTCCATTAATAAAATCATAATACTTGACCAGATATCATCAGCATTATGGTACCTAAACCTTGCTACCAGGAGTTACGTGCAAGTTAGCGTCTTTGCAGCTTTCAATATGCAGCACCACTAGATATCCTTACTTCTTGGTCAGTCCGATCCCCCATCGAAGACATAAATAACGCCAAATCAGTCTAACCAACCCCTCTCCCTCACTACTGTCTACAGAAATGAGGTTTCAACAACTAAGAGTGATGGAACCTACGGTATGTCATCCGGTGGCAAGCCCGATTACTCAAGCCAATCGACTATGTCCTAAACATGGAAGGCTCGAACTGGTAGGCCATCAGTTGACATCTATGTTTTGTGGATCATTTCTCCACTCTCTCATGTGAATGGCCTTGAGGTATCCCATGTGCCTCACGCGAAACTATTCGATTCAATCTCATGTTTATTTGTTGTGATGACGGTCGGCATCGGGATTGTCAGCGCGTTTGAAAAGATGCGGCTTTGAAGGCAAAACTACGTAAGCGAATTGACCGTCCGTCGTGTTCAGAACCAAAACATTCAGCTTACCCATTTGAATCAACAATGCATGACTACTGATAAGAAGTCGGGGAGTTTATTAACTACAGGTTGAACATCACTCACATTAGATCACAACAGTTGCATTCAAATATACTGTAACCAGATTTTTTCGAGACGAAGCACTAAACCTCAGTTTCATTCCTGTTGAGCCTCTTCACTAGTGCATATCCTTGTCAAGGCTGGGACTAGAACTCCTGTCATGTCTTCAAAAGCAGCCTGCCGACCTCTGAGCCAGTGAACGTCACACACAGGTGATCATAGACTTTAACTTCGGATGAAGGTATCAGTAAACCTCTTTTAAAACTGATTCGAATTTATCTCTCGTTAGGGCTTGTCAGTAAAGTATATCCGGTCAAGATTTGAACCTTAGCCCAGCTTTCATGAGACAATCGTGTTCACCACCGCGCCACTGATCCCCGCCTGCTGACGACCAAGTCATCAGCACTGAACGCTCAACCACTATTGCATGTCAGTTGTCTTGGCTTTGACAAGCATATGTACTACTGACGAGCTCCAAAATCATTACAATTATTTTCAGATTCTACCTGCACCCATGGACACAGTAACGCAGACTGTTGTCGGTCCATGAAGTACAAATGTCTAGTGAAGAAACAGAAAACAAAAAAAAGAACAGGCGAAAACGACTGCGTTTCCTGAAAAATCAGTCAGCAAGTTTGCAGACACACGTTTTTCGCTGATCTCTACTAGTAGTCATGTCAGAGAATGTGTCAAATCAGCGGTGTGGATGGTCGTGGAATCCATGACCAGATAGGCTGTAACTACAAACTCTGTTCACCGAAACTGTCAAGGTTTTATAGCCGGTGAACACGTATCTGCTTGGTTGCCTTGCGGTTGCCCCAAACCATCAGCAGACAGACTGAACAGTTCACGGTTCAGCAGAATATCGTCGACATATGGAGTACAGGACCCAACCAGCGTAGACTGGGAATTTTCACTGGCTCACTTGTCAGTCATGAACTTGAGCATTTCCCTAATACGCGCTAACGGACTATCGTATAAATGACACTATCACCCTATCTGGTATCGACTAAATGGAGAAGAAAATGGGAATCGAGATTCGAGAATTTATTTAAATTTTCCACACGAATAGGCAAAGTTTCTGATCTACGATGCAAAAATAAGCGCATACGCTCATTGTACGTCCTATTTGTAATCAACTGGTGGACGACATTATGACGTCACAAGTGACGGAAGTTGCCAAATACGCTACGTGCTTCCACCATCCTCTTGAACTTTTCGTCAGCTTGATGAAATAATTACGCAGGTAATTGAAACTATCGACAATCTCCAGTGGTCTACCGGAGTAAAAAAAAGGAGACATTCAGTGTTAACTCAATCCTGCAACTATACTGTACATTTTGATGATACAAAGTGCGGGCCAACTAATTTCCATTTCGCTTGGAAGTTGTTTAGTTCCATTCACTACAGTGGAGAATTTTCATTCGGTAACGGTAACAACATCAATGGTCTCGGACAGTTGTGAACAGTGATGGTGTTGTTTGTAGCTCGGGTTGATGGCTTTGGTATTAGTATGTTCGCCGAGCGTGGTATTTAGGTTGCAAACGTTTTATCACCAAGCGAGATGACATCATCAGTGCGTAATCGTTTTAGCGTATAGCTTTTTGAGCAAAAACGATTACGCACTGATGATGTCACCTCGCTTGGTGATGAAACGTTTGCAACCTAAATGCCATGCTCGGCGAACATACCAGTACCAAAACATCAATGGTCCTCTGCACTGGACAACTGTAGTAAAGTTAAATCAACAAACACCATTACCCCATACGACTCTGAAAGTCCAATCCAGTAAAACAAAAGTCCATCGCTTGTGAGCGGTATTCCGGTTCTACTAACAAACATTCTCCATTACTTACCAGTAATCAAAATAAATCAGGAAGTTTATTGAGTTCAAGGATTTCAACTTGGAGATCAGTCGTAGCCACCAGGTTATAGATTAGATTCAACAGGACAGCTATTGGGTCTCGCCTTGAGCTCATCAGGTGATGTAAGCATTGCTCACGAACGAGAATGTGATTAGTCGTTTGCAGGTGAAATTTCAGTTGTACCCAGTATGAAATGAATACAACAACGTTTAACACAGTCGTCTCACGATAGCGTGGCTTCAGTTCTAGTTCCGGCCATTACCATCACATGTATTGCTGACCTGTTTTAGCAAAAGCAAAAATCGCAACAAATACCTACTTTTTGAAGGGACCGGATTGAAATTCTACCCGAATACAAAATCTACAATCAATTATAAGTTGTGTTCAACCTGAAGTATATGGCTAGGTCATGTTTGTGGAGAGTATTATTCGGTTTGTATGGTTACGCATTCCCCTTCTCAGCGGCAACTACCAATCACGCAAGGCAAAATCGTACCACCATCATAACTAATTCAGTGAAACATTTCCACTCCTTGTTAGTTGAGAACATCTTATTGGTTCATCTCATTATATGAGCCCCATGCGTCAAAAGCGTGTCCACGGTTTTCCGTATTCATTCCTAAGTCAGCTACTTCACAAACGTTTTGATTCATCTGGCAGGTATAGACGGATATATATTTGCATGTATAGCAGTGGACCTGAGCCACTAAACCAGGAATGAGCTAAATGCATTCCAATGGAAATATTAAGTTCGTCAACCGGAATTATCTTTTTGTGCCCCCAACACGAAAATGCTATTCTACTGGCCCGAATTTGTTTTAAAATGATAACTCTGGTGTCAGACTTTGCCTCCATCATTAGCCTACCTGGCGTTTAATTTGTCAGGCGTGTAAATCAATACTTTGTGAGGAACTAAACTGATTAATCATACCATGGTTCTTTATCTGTCAGGATATACAATTTGACATACACACACAATCGTATATGTTACGCCACCCCTTCAATTACGACACGTGTACATATACCATCGGATAGGTCAGTCGCCACAGAAGGACAGTCATATGCACTAATAAATAATATCCATGACGTGGAGCTGAAATCAGTTTATCTGATCTTGCTTTGGAGACTGAAACACCGTAAGATTAAACAACTGTTGTCGTTAGCAGAGATTCAAAAGTGGAATGGCCATATTCTTGTAATATTTATCAGCCTAGTCGAGGCACTATATCAGAAAAGTTCATGTGTTGTTGGAAGAAATAACCACAATCGTTTGAAGTGGAATTTGAGTATCTCAAAAATTAGTGACTCCAAATGTCTCGCATTTAGGATTTACTTGACGTCACAGTAGTACTCAAACGCACATACAACTCTCTTCAGGTAGGATACGCAAGAAATAAATTGTCAACCCTAGTGATTGCTGAGACTTGGCGTAATCCAGCATGCCGTAAAAGATTGATAGACCTTTGTGCTGCAAACGGCATGAAGCATCATAATATTCTGGACAATCGGTGACTTCACGACATCAATCTTAAATGTACCAAACTAAAAAAGATATGTTGAATATCACTCACATTCCATCGTAGTTGTCTAGATACAATTAGCGTCTCGATTAGTCCAGTTCTATAACAAGCCATATATCGTAGGCTCTCTTTTGTTAGAGCTGATTAGCATCGCATATTCTTGTCACCAATGCGATTTGAACTCTGGTTATATATTCATGGGACAGCCGTTTTGACCACTGTTTTCGTCAGTAATTCATTAAGTTCATACTCTAGAGGCAGATGGATGCTGCCAGCAGTCAGAAGGCGGTTTTCAATTTCTTCACTGAGTTGTACATTTTATGGGCATCACACGAAAATGGGACCTTGGAATAATTTTTACTGGATTGATCAGGTCTCACTGGTTCGATAAACCTTGTTCACTTCGTGATTTCATTTTCTTTCTCAAATCAGTGAGAGATAGAAACTGAAAATAAATAACATACAGTAACCACCGACAACCAAACAACCATATCAGCCCAATCGAGAAAAGATACATAAAGCATTATGTTCCGAAACACGAGAATGATTTCAATGGTTTACAAAGTCGAACTGAACAGATGTTCGATTCATAAATTACAGGTTGGCCAAGATCCGACAGGATGCATTATTCAAAGTAATGTGTGAAGCATCAAACGAAGTTGCTAATCGACGGCTAAATAGTCAAATTGTTTAATTCCAAGGTCTTGTAGAATCCTGTCATAGCATACGAAAGAAACTGTATGGAAACCTTGTCATGGCTGTAAATGCATCCAGAATAACTTTTTCAACGCAGTGATTTAAAGCCTATAGCTGAAGTGGTTGTACGAATGTAGTACGGGAATTGTCCGCGTTTTCCTGCCAATAGGCTTGATAGGTGTTTCGTCATCATATCAACAAACCCCACATAAATTGATGTTATCACAGGAGGTTAGTAGAGTGACGGAATGTTTACCAGCCTTATAGTGGACTTGATAATCAAATAAATTTCAGCAGTAAGTACAAAAGGTTGACGATTTCTACCAGACTAATCACACCAACTGGTCACAGCTCTGTGTCTGCCGTTGTAAACTGTGTAATATGCTTGCAAATCAGTCAGCAAAGATTGTTTACATATTCCCTAGAAAGTTATCACCATCAACATGACCTACCACCTCGGCTCAGATCTTTCAACTCAGTAGGTTTGGACTGCTTGTTACGAACCAGACAGTATCACTAGTACTCCTTGGTTCTTATTAACATACAAAATGTGAACGAGGCTTTCGTAGGATCACTGTCTAGTGATCGATGTGATCAATGTCTCGGATTTATGAGACATTATCAGATTTACGCTTTCCACTGAAGTTGGTTCGTTTTCGAACAACCGTTTGCTATTTGATCACACCAAATCAGCACTAAATCAGCTAGTCTGTTGGAGTTCGCCTTATTTAATAATGCCCCTTCTATTAGAGGTATCACGATTTTACTACAACATATGTCGTGTAACATTTTGTACTGCATGTACACAATAATAATTTAGAAATTCTGTATCATCCTATCAATACTCCTCCTTTTACTGTAAATAATTTTACTTACCACTGTTTCATCACATCGACTATTTCAAGGTTTGATTTGCTTAAACGATTTGGATCGACGCAAGAAAACTGCAGAGCTAGCCAGATCGGTATGGCAAAAAGCGATGATTGAACTGGTCTACCAATTGACCAAAATCTATCCAGTTCAGACTGACAGTCAAATGGATGTGAATAGTCCGATTATGCTCAATTATTTCCGGCAAATATTGGAAAAACTCAAACCAGAGAAGTTGTGTCAACAGCCAGAACATTTGACTTGGCAATGGGGCAGAAGAATGTACGAGTAAGTCCGAGGTAATGGTGAGGGGCCACATGCAACCAGTTGGAAATCCATCCAAATAAATTTTACTCACGGCCAAATTTAAGCAATTAACCCCAGTTATCTTACTAGATATATAGAAGATAGTTTACTAATCGATCGTTTGCAGTGGGTACATGTGAAGTAAGTCTTCAACACAGACAGTCTCTGGTTGAGAATCTTTTCTCTTACCCCATGTGTGACAGCATTATTAGGTTTTTCGATTTTTTTTCTGTTATTTGTCGAGTGGCGCTTGCTATTTTGCCACTTCTGGAAAGCGGATATCAACTAAGCAGGCAATGCGCCCGACCAATGCGGCGATACTCGAGGCGTGACTGCATGAGTTGCTTCAACACAAAATGAACTGTTATTATCTCAGTAAAGTGATAAGCCAAAACGTGTGTATTCACGTCCCATATGAACCTACCAACACACTGGGCTTGGCTGTACGTTTGGCCAATCAGTCCACGGGGTAAAGCGAAAGCCGTCTGTGTGTGCTGTCCATCCACATGATTTTATTGTGACTCTCAAATTGAACAACACCCACAATTGATCGCAACTGTCGCATTCCCACAGAAATTCCAACCAACCTCCTTCGAAAACAAACACTAGACTCGATTTTCGCTCTCGATAGAGCAGCTCGTCAATAGTGCATATCCTTGTCACTACCGGGACTAGAACTTCGGCCATGCTTTCATGTGGCAACCGTGTTGACCATTGTGCTGCGCCACTGACCTCACATTAGGCACAACCGAATTATCATATGTGAAAGCTAATCCCGGCAGTGGTATGGACATGCACTGTACTGACGAGCTCCAATCAGGGAGAAACTCGATTCTGGTGCTTCTGCTGTTCAAAAAGGGCCGACTGGAAAGTCTATGAGAATGTAACAGCTGAGATCAATTGTGTGTGATGTTCAACTTGAAATTAACCAAATCCCGGACTGCTCCTCAGTAATTTATTGTAAATGTTCATGAAGCACAATGACTCAAAACGGCCACCATCGGCTGAGAAGCAAAGAGTATAAGTCAAAACGCATTAATCAGATAAAGTTAACTTACAACCACAAAGTCTGTTTTTTATTTCGGATCCAGCCATTCTCATGAGGTCTCCAGGAGGTCCCCTAGTACTTCAAGTGTGCCACATATTTTTCTCGGTTTTGCAGTGACCATTCTCAGTCATATCGGCTTTGTCGCAAAACTTTTACTTGTGCATGATTGCCTTTTTTTTATTAATCTGAACAAAGCTACATGCACTATATGCCTACAATTATTGGTTCGGTAAGGAGAACGCGGCAGTTGGGACAGGTAACCTGTAATACTCCTTCTTATTAAATATTTTGTACACCCACATTTTACTTTCAAAACTACAGTCCAACTTATCTTTTTTGAGGCTGTCTATGTAATCAACTTACTATCATTTTTCATTTTTGCGTGAAAAGTGAACTTCAACATACATGTAGTTGATCACAAGCGTACAGAACACTGAATTAAATTCGAATGACAGATAAAACAGTAGACTGTGGAAATTAATAACGCCATACTCGACTGAATGCTTTGCTGACAGAGGTGACTGACCGCATAATACGGCTTGAAATGCTTCTATCTGTACTGAAAACAGATTTGCAACACATGTAAACCATTACTTGTAAACCTATAGCATACCGGAAAAGGATATTGATCAGAATCGAGAAAATTCCAATTGGTTGAAGCCAACAATGCGTCTGTTTCTTAGATTTACTAATTTGTCTGTCTTTAATAGTTTGATTCATACGAGTTTCCATTCCGAATTAATTCATTTCATTCTTTTGAGCACACTTTTTTTAAAGTTTTGCTCATAGCCACCGGTTTGGCTATTTTGTTTCGTTTCTAGATGGTGGCTATCATTTCTCACCACTTAATGCCAGTAATCCCTACACATTTGGCTTATTTTGGATTCAGGGGAGCTAGGTTGAGTAATGAGGAGAAAAGTGTATGAAACAAACTAATAATTTTACAGTTTGTTCGAAGCTGATTTCATGTTTAACGCTTGCAAAAATATGCTGTAGTTTTGACACGGTAAACTGAAAAAGTCAACGATTACACGAATGCAAAAAGTGTGTCAATATCCGAAAATTAACTTACTTCGTCTATCAACCAAGTAACGAACACATTTTAGCATAGTGATCTGAAACAGTTGATTGGAGACCACTCTGAACAACTAGGCATCATTTAACCCTACCGGAATACTAGTGGTGGTCAAGCTAAATGCGAAAGTGAAACGGGGCTGTCGTAATAAAACTGTTCGAAACCTGTTGGTCTCACAACCGTTAACCCTCATGGACTGGTACGTGTGACCATTAGTGAATTGCACAACTGACAGGCTAGACTGTTAAAAAGTACAGTCCATACAAACCGGACAGACTACATTAGTTGATAAAGCCACAGCCAATTGAACGAAAACACAAAGCAGACAGACATTTACATGATTTTGACAGTTAGTTCAATCAGAGGCAAGTTGCACTTGACAGGCAGGCGTAATATCAGTTAGCGACAACGATTGGCTCATGCAATAGGGCAAAAAAGTTTACCAATGCTTCGGACTGGCTGGCTTAGGAACTTAAATTACTATAGTTCGACTGAAGTGGAGATAGTGTTGCAAATAAACACTAACGCCATTGAAAACAAACATATCACTTCGTTAATAAGGCAAATTTTGTTTAGAGACCTTCTCGGGTCTTGAAAGTTTATTCCGACAATACAAAACGCTGATTGTCAGTCACGAAAGTCATAGTCATCACAGTGGGTTATCATTGGGTGTAACGTTGCTAGGATCGGAGACAGCGCGACAGCACACAATGCTGGTTGGATGCGCTCTGGAATATGACATTATCTCGCTGTCAAGGTACATGGCAATTAACCCTTATGTGCCATTCAGAACTAGTCGTTAAAATACATGTACAAAAGCTGAGGGTAGAATAGGTGATGACAATGACGTAATCACAGCCGAATACTGATTATTCACTCCTCGTTGTTACATTCTAATAAGTCTAACCATTAATTGGACCGCCAATACAAACCGTCTAGGAATGAATAAAGATGGAGAGATGTGTTTGAAAAATAACACCTTAACAAAATCCAGGATGTTCCTGTGTTGTACCGGGGAGCAACACACTGAATATGGTGACTATGTCTAACTCGAAACTCCCTCGCTTATGTGTTTAGCAACTAAAGAAGATGGCCTGATTAGGCTGATGAGTCCGCTATTACGTTCGAATACAATCTCCAGTACAAATGTACGACTGCTTGGGAAATTCTAACTAATACTGGACGTGTTTTGTTTAATCTGATCGACGATACTGACAGCTACATTGCACGGTGTACCATAGGTTCTTCCAACAGTTTATCACCAGAGCCTGTTCGCTCATTCCTTATCAACGTGACTCACACCTGCTCCCTTCTTGTATGATATCGGATAGAACTGGTGAAAATGCGCATAGCGGCCATTCTGTTTTGGTATCCGGTAGAATGCGCGTGAAATCGAATGGTCGTTACTTGTGTAGAAACGGGAGTTGTTAAATTCCTTACCCTGACGTTAGTTTTCTGTTCAAGTGGACCTAGTTTCTCGATGAAGATTCTTATTACGTTCTGGGTGGTCTCAGCGTTGAGCAGATCGGCTATCTTTATGTTTATTCTTTTCGGGAACAGAGTGATTCCTGTAGTGCCGACGACGGTAATTTTACCGAAAATCTTGAGTAAGCCTGGTCGGATAAAGTCCAGTGTACTTTGTATTGACGCTTCAGCCATCCCTGTAGTTCAGCGTAACACAACAACGAAAGAATGTCTATAAACATCTACTTCTGGTTGCCATGTCCTTACCTATCCTCTTCTTCTGTAACCCGGTTGCATGCGGTAAGTTAATCCGCGATATAAAGTGATTATCCGGATGAACGTCACATTAATTTTTTCTTCTGTTTCTTTTTTATAAGATTCGTTATGCTTGTTCCCCACTTTTATTCTCTCGTTTGTTTTCCGTTGATAGGATCAATGACAGCTTAGACCATGATGCCCTTGGGCATCACATAAACGGGGAACATACGTCCTATTGTTTGCATGTTTGTTTGTTTGCATAAGAGAATAAATGTGTTTGTTTGTGTTTGGATATATATGAGTGTACATACTCGTGCTTAACGGATTCGCGTGTCTTGTGAGTAAAACGGAAAGGCGAAATCCAACAGTTTGATCAGATGATGAGTATAAACGGCTAAATACTGGAGTTTTTAATTGGTTATCAGGACATAAACGAATCGCGAACATGTAAGCTCGGAATTCAAAACAGAGCTAATGAAATGCCACACCAGCCTGAAATTCGATCAAAACGGAAAATTGGAATTTATGTCTAATATTTATGCCTACTATTTCTTAATGTGGAATAAGCACTATCAAATGAGCAATTGAATAATTGTTTTCTCAGGCTGTCAGAGTTTGTTAGTAACGGTGGGTCCCTGTGTTATCTAGTTGTACCAAAGATGATTATAGTGGTTAGGAAATCTCACATTTCTTTATAGCACGGAAATGTATAGTGTAATATTGCCCCCTGTGTCTTGCTAGTATTTCGACATACATGATTTATTTTATAACTTCTGTCAATCTTGATTTGTAATTGAAAAGAACTTCCTCATAAACTTTAGGTGTACACTTTTCAGTTTGAAATGTTAGTATAACCCTTTTACGTGTTGTGGTGTTACTTTCTTATACACTCGTGTCATCTTACAATATTCTGAGAAGTTTCACCCGTGTTGAGTTATGCTCACAGGATGCCGTAAACAAAGCTGAGAGCAGAGAGCACAGATTGAAAATGATAACATTCTACTGGAGTCCGTACAATATGAAAAGGTCTATACCGTTAAGCTTCTTGAAGAATGCCAAGTTGGCAAATGCTAGTGGATTATGGTAACTGGCAAGTACTGCGACTGTAGTACACTGATGTGTAATCCAGACAGACAGCACAAATACTCGCCAAGTATAGCTAACCTATTCCTCATTTAAGTTTAGTCACCCTCCACTGATTGGACTTGATCAACAAAACTGTCAAGATATATCTACTCACCATATTGACCTGCTTTCTCTGTTTCTGCCTACATTTCTTTGAGTTAAGATCACATCGTTTTTATGGCTATAGAGGAATGTCACCAGATTCTACTGCCTCAGGAAAACATGGAACATTTACAAAGTGCCTGTAACTAGTTTAGAAATGTCAGTTTCTGCAATACAAAGCGATGAAGGGTCCAATGAGCAAGACACACTGTAAACAGTTATGCGAGGCTAATTTCTGCAAAACGTGAAATTATGAATGTTGCTCTGTGAGTACTCAATAAATTCAAATAAATTATTTGTTCACGTAAGCCTCACTCATCGTTTGAATGAATTTTTAAAGTTCACAATGCTCTTTCGGTTATGAACCCTTTGTCTGTAGTTGGCAGCAAACTAATAACCAAGCTGTCAAAGATGATTTTACTCCGTTACTCGTAGTGTGCTTTATATATCGAAAGGAATGTTGCAATTCTCCCCTAACACTCTTTAGATTCGCGGCGAAAATCGCACGCTAAAAGCATAACTGTTCGTCTATCATCCACACGTTTATTTTGTCTGATTGCGGTTGAATTTTGGTTTAAATTCTGCATAGTTTACTTGATTCAAATGGTCCCGAAACCTCTCTCAGAAACATACTGATAAAAAGTATTAGAAAAGTTGTTGTCATCAGACTTTGAAACGTTCATCATCGCAGATCATAGTCACGTGGATAGTAGCGTAAAACTTATATCCATTCTGTTGGGCTTTTGTTCAGTCCAGTCCATTACAATGGAGAATCCCAATACAGTAACGCTAACAAAATCAGTGGTCTTTTGCACTCTGTAAATTTAGTAAAGTCGTAGCAACAAACATCAATATACCATACAACTATGGCTTTGCAATCCAGTAAAACGAAACTTCATTGTTTGTGAGTGATATTCAGTTTCTGTCAACTAACATTCTCTACCACTTATCAATAATCAAAATCACTCGGGAATTTTATTGATTTCAAGGATTGCAACTTAGAGATCAGTCATAGCCCCCAGGTTATAGATTAGATTCGCCCTAAGCTGATCAGGTGATGTAAGCATTGCTCACAAGCGAGAATGTGATTAGTCGTTTGCAGGTGAAATTTCAGTTGTGCCCAATATGAGAGGAATGATGCAGTGGTCAGAACGGTCGCCCCACGAATGCGTGGTTGAGTTACAAATCTCGGCCGTGGTAAGTATATCCGCGAATGGAATTTTTCAACGAAAGGAAAAGTCCATCCAACTGCTTCTGGTTGAAAATCTGGCTGAATTTAAAGTCTGTATTCAGTTATGAATGATGTTCTACATCAATCAATCAACACTTCGTCATACACATTAATAAAATGAAACTTACCTTTGGTTTTTATATTTAATCATTAGATACAGAATTAAGAAATACGGTATCCTGCACACACTGGAGTAACTCGGAAACAAAGGATTTTAAAGAAAGGGTGTTACAACAATTCTTCAAAACATTATGGTGTGGATAGTTGTGAGCCAGAAGTTAACAAGCTATAGTCACTAATTAGGTAACTCAGGAAGAGAATATCGCCCAAGCTCTGCCCCAGAACTATCAACGTTACTGAATCTCAATATAAGACAGCGTCTAGCAACTTCTATCTGGATTTTATGCAGAAATGTGGAATCCAACTTAGACGGTTTGCGAAACAATTCAACCACTTCTATCCGTGTCACAGAAAGAGTTCTACCCAGTTTCATACAGGCCATAATATGGCGTTAACTAGATTTCCAAAGTCTATTGACTACTTGACACACTTACGTACTATAAGTTTAGAAAGCTGGACAGCTTGACCCTCTACGTACCTCAAGTTGAGGAAAATAGTTACGTCATTCCCATTTTTGTTCAACATGAATTTTGTGTCAACAAATTCGGGCTGAAAACATGGTCGTCAAAAATAATTGACCAAGGTTTTTCAGCCTGGCTGTTTGTGGTAATCCAAATGTCCACGTGCTGCCTGAGTATGGACACTGCATGTGGAAAGGAGAGCATGTTGAGTACAGCGGTACTCAAACTCAACAAGATGGCGACGAGGTCAACAAAGTCAAAAGTGTTTTTTACGGGTTGTTGGTATGCACCATACTCGCTCTAGGCTTTGCATAAGGGATCCTTCACAAACCTGGTGTTCACAATGGTGCTTCTTTTTGGAGTTATCAGATTCCATATTCGCATTTTTTGCTTTTGTTATCTGTTCTCGCCTTCTAGAATGTCTTACATCACCGTTACGGTAAACTACAGCTCAAAATATAACGTCGACGGATTAAGCTGATTGTGACTAAAGAACTAATTGAAAATTAGAAATATAAAAAAAATATGCAGACGATAACAACAGAAAGAAGAGTGTCAAACATACATGCATATGGTTAATGTGCTCAGGCAATCACTTACTTGAATAAGCCTCAAAACACTTCGAATGAAAGATGTGATCAAATTCCTGGTCACTCATTCAATAGTCAACATAATTAAGTATTTGAATTCACATAAAAGTCTTTATCGTGCAGCTGTCTATTAGTGATAGTGAATAATAACCATATGAAGGTGATTACAGAAGTGGTTCATTACTCACAAACGAAATTGGCTCGGGTTTCCGGTATGGTAATTCAGTCGGGTCTAATGTGAGGCCACTTGTGCAATGGTCAACACGATTGCCTGCTGGAAACGTGACTGGAGTTCTAGTCCCGGCCGTTGCAACTGTATGCACTATAGACGAATTCTAACTTTAGCGAGATTCAAGTTTAAAGCTTCTTTTTGGAAGCGGCTGGTTAAAAAATTCTTCGAGAATGCGACAGCTGCGATCAGCTATGAGAAAGTTTCGACTGACAGCATCCAAATTTAGTACTACTCGCCAGTAATCAAGATATCGCTCAACATGCTTAATGATTTCTGCGGCTTCAATCTGGAGAGAAGTCCCACCTGTGAAGCCATCGGTTTGTTCTAACACAGAATTCACTGTCCCTTGTGAGACGTTCAGATAATCTGAGTCTTATTCACAAGCATACATGGCTGACCATTTACGCATGATAACGCAGTCGTGTCTAATATGAGGTCGGTGGAACAGTGATCAACACGGTTGCCCTATGAAACTGTGACCGGAGTTCTGGACTCAACTGAGACAAGCATATGTAACCCTGCCTGATTTTACCAATCTGTTAGTTTATTTCCAAAATTTCGAACAAGGTCATCCAGCTGAGTGAAGAAGTTTATATTAGCTGTAGGTGTTGTTTACCCTTTTCTCCCAACACTTCTTCAGCAAAATTGACGGCGGTCAACGCACAGAGTACCGCACGTGAACCACAGAATATTTGAAATTGAATGCGCATACTCGTATTCCTAAGGTTTAGCGATTCTTAAGTCCACACAGTTACAGTACTCCAAGATGTTATATTACTTCCAGTAGCGTATTTTTATTGGTTCTGGAAATAGCCTTGTTCGAACTATACTTTAGGAGAATTTATCACGGAACAAACACGAAATCCGTAATTGGAAATTGCGTGAAATGAAATCATCCTGTGAACTTCACCTTTTCCGCAAATTAACTCAATATTTTATTGCGGTTTCTAGCATTCAGAGAGTCGAACAGCGATATTTTTCAATGTCTGTTTCATAAATCATTGACATAAAATTTGAAGTGTCTGTTTTCAGTTGTGGAGAGTAAAATCAGATTTCCCTAAAAAGTTTGCCCAAACAATCAAAAGATAGAATTCTTGCCATGTTTTTTCGAAAAACAGTTTGTACAACATGAACACATGTACACATGAAACATGACTATAATGGAACCCCAAACGCTTCTGAGATGGATAACGGGTACGATAACCATCAATTCACAAATGTGTTTTTGGTACGTTTCTCATTATGACATCGTCCTTGGTTATCACAGCAACATAAAATGGACTAATAGACAGTATTAACACTGACTTAGTTAGATAGGGAAGATATCCATTTATAACGAGGTAAAGGACGCTGAATTCATCGGTTAAGACTACTTTGGTGGTGGTCTTTGGTAGGCGATTAGCGTTTGAAGAGCATGGGTTCCGGTCTTTTGCGGCTTCTTATTGAACCAGGGCGGTCACTGGGGTCTATAGTCACTACCGAAGGTGTTCCAGGTAACATGGCAAAATTATCTGGCTTGAGTTTTCTGTTACACATTTTAAGCGTCAGATGTTAACTGTTTCTAACTCTGTCTAATGGAGTATGGGAATATTCCTTGGTCGTATGGCCAGTGGTTTGGAAACACAAGATAATGTTTGAAACACATTCCTTTCAAGCAGACGAGCTCCTATCACTTTCCATGAGTAGTGCACCGCGATTAGTTCAAGATCCTCAGCCTATGATAAACTTCACTATTTTTCCAAATGTTTATGGTAAAACTCAAATGCTCCCCTTTCCGCATCTCTAGCGAAATAGAAAATTTATTCAAGCGTATCCTGGATGATCTTGCTGTTTGCTCAAAACATTTTTTCTCTGGAACATCACGGGCAGTTGGCACACTTTAGTTGTAATTAGCCAGTTTGGTGCACTGTTTTATCTGAAAGCGTTCGCCGGATGTCATGTTTCACATCCCGCTGGGTCTTGCTCATCTGAGCCTCAGAACTTCAGTTTTGTATGGAGTTGACCAGTAAGGTTTTCACAGCTCACAACCGTGATGAACGAAGTGGATCAACATTTTAGCAATTTTGTGAAGTTTACAGCCTACTGGATGGAGAAGTTTAACCTCCAGCTACTGCCAAGCGGTAATTAGACGGATCAAATGCTAATCTACCAAGTTGTCAAATATACCACTTAAAAATCTGAAATGACGGATGTCACGTTAACATTGTTCGCATTACGATCTTATTTGTATCGGTGCATTTAACCAGTGTCGGTTTGGTAATATATTTCACGACAAATCAAAGTCGTTCCGGAATTCCATCAAGACAGCAGTGCCTTAACCTCAAAATGGGAACCTCTGGGTGAGTTGTGATGACCTACTATGAGTTAGTATTCAAACTATTATGAGTCTGTGGTTTCTTCAGGTTTAAGCACATGTGCGTGCATTCTATTTTGCATATTTATAGTAGTCAGTAGTAAGTAGGCATGATATCTACTGCTCGACTGTATATTGTTTATATTCCAACAGTTCATTAGCACTTTGCCTATTCAATCTTCTACAGAAAATGTATGGGAACCTTGTAAGGTAGAAGTATGAGAGGGATGACGCCAGTGCACCCAAGTCGTTAGGTGTCGTGTCGTTGGTGGGATATAAAACTCTCAGTGAGTAACAGTTAAAAGTCATTTTCGAGAAGTATGACGTGGATGTTTCGCTCTTCTTAGAGCTCATCACAAGCGCATATCTTCGCCATAACCCAAATTTATTTTCTGGCCGTGACGTCTTTAAGAATGTCTGGTTAATGACTGCATCACTGGTTCCAAGATAGGTTCAGCCGAATTATGACAGTTAAATGCCCAGCCACACTTGCTTATGAGTAACACTCGGCTGGCCCAATCGTTTTAAGGAGCGACATAATAAATGTTTGTTAACATGAAACAGTAACTCGATGATCGAGGGTTTTGGTTTTGTTTCATTTCATAGAATGACTATGATAATCACGGTAGTGACTCATCATCGCAATGAATGCCATGTAAGAGAACTGCAAGCTGTAGTTGAGCTGTGTGAACAAATAAATGCACTCTGTGATTTTAGAGAAAACAATGGCAGGACACTGCACAGTTTGAAAAGCTTTTAGCAGTTAACCTCTTCCTTTAGGATTGATGCCTGGAACACATAAATAACCATTCATAAGAAAGCACTCGGACATTGAGTGGAGGTAGGAACGAGCTACTGTTAGTCCCAGCTAAGTAGTATTGAGTCAGCTAGATCGGGAACTCATACAATGGTTTAAACCGATAAAGGAAACGCACTCAGACGTATGGAGTACGTTGTGCATCCCAAGAAAATTCGGGAAGATATAGAACCTGTAGTTCCTCATCAGCGAGCTGTGTGCTGTGTGTTGTAACATCTTAATACCACAGTTTCATTTTATGGCTGTTCGCCGAGCTTGGCGCTTAGCTTACTAACGTTCTGGCATCAAATGAGGTGACACCTTCTGTGCGTCATAGTCGCAGTGTATAGGCCTGAGCGTTGTAACCAGTGAAATTCGTTGCAAGGTCGTTCTGTACACAAGATTAAGCCGACCGTTCGACCTGAAATGTGATTGGCTATTTCCTGCTGTTGCTTACCTATTAGGTCTGAGGTCTAATTGCATTTTTGAACGTCCGGAGGTGAATGATTGCTTGGTGTTTCGTCCTTTTTCCGTTTCGAGGTCCAGCGGGTCCCTCATAAATTCCCTTTGAATTTCCAGATGACTCCTTATCTGATGTCGATATCTGGCAACTCATTTGGTGTGTTCATGTTTAGCTCTTCAGTTTTGCATCGGTGTATGGCCATGGCCACTTTTGCAACTTCATCGTAGACCTTGTCCCACTGAATATGTTCGTTTATCGAACCGTGTGACTTATACCAGACTTCCATCAATTTTCTCGCTTGTTTAGTGTTTGCATGAGAAAGAACTTCTGCGACGTCCATGTTAGACATTTTTCCAGTATACTCTTCATGGATAGAGAATTAATCCCGTATATTGTTGGCCAATTCGTGCTCACGAAATCGTAGTTTGGCCAACGTAATGTTTTTCGCTGCTATCCTGTTTGACTTTGTACGTCGGGTTTCTTTCATCAGTGAATTTAAGATGTTCTTTCAGTTTTGACAGTAGTTTGATCACGGTTGCTATCGGACTGTGTGCTGCCTTGATGCCATATAGTTGCAGAGGTGTTACAGTAATTTATTGTATGTTTTTAATGAGTGATCGGGCACCACGTTATGTTGACTGATTCATGGATTTCAAATTTGTTTTCTTTTAGCAGTAGGCTACGTCTGCCAAAACTTACTCTATATCCGTTGTATGGAAATACCTGATAGAGGTAGTTTTCGTTTCTCATTCTGCGATCTTTGATATTGCAATCTGTTTACGCTTTTTTCCCAGAGTTCGGATTTAGTTCCTTTTGTGGCAGATTGATTGATTACTGCAGGAACTGAGGAGGTGATCAGTATGTTTTTTTGGTAAACTGTGATGTTGAGTGTTACACTAAATCTTCAGCTTACCAAAACGTTTGAGGAAGGTAAAAATGTCAGCTAAGACAGGAATTAGTCAGTTGCACTTAAGACCAAAAGATGATCTTAACCGTGTGTATAAGACTTCCATTCTTGGACCTTCACCAAACACAGCGTCCAACCCTATAAGCCATAACCTTCAAGTGCCGATTATGTCAATCTTTTGGTAATGAAACGTTTGTAATCTCAATGCAAACTCCACGAACAGCCGAAACCTAAATCAATATGTCACGAGCTTGTAACACGTGCTTTGATTCTGGGAACGTCGCTTTTCTATCCTTTCCAGATGCAACGGTGTTGTTCAGTCAGGATGGACAGAAATTCCCTGAACAGTCTAGGTGTAACCTTTACTATTTTTTAACTGACCGACCTTGTTGATGGCTTGATAGCCGTAACTAATGTCTTCTGCAGTTCTCCTTCGGCATTTTGATACGAGATTGTTTGTAGGTCCCCGTGCATCACACATACCCTTTATTTTTCTCACCGGTCATCGTAGTTTTGGGCAAGACAAGATAACTCTGTCTCCTGATGGGAATTAGAAACAGTTAGTGGGGTCGGTTGTGTTATTCTTTAGGACCAAGGTGTTTTCTTGTTTATCTCGAAATGAGAAATTCCAGTTCTCTCAAGTGCTGTCTATTTTGTTGTTCACTCAGCGTGTTAATTCAGACGTTTGATACAATGTAGTGATGTGAAGGACTGGAAGATGCTTTACAGAAATAAACGTAAAACATAACACATTTATAGAAACACAGTTTTTCTATCCGGGCAAAATGACGCCGATTACGAGTGGAGATCGGCCGCTGTATCATTCCGATAATTTACTAAAAAGTAGTGTTGCGGCTCTGATAAATGGAGAAAAATTTTTAATTATGGAAGGTCCAGGCTTCAGTTGCAGTTGAATTGGCTAGAATAACAATAGGTTAAGGCGCAACAAACCGGGAGCTGTACGCAGTCAAGACAATCATCTAGTAGAGCGCTTGTCATGTCTGCGTATTCTGTTCCAGTTGCTGGTCTAAATTCAACCGGAGCAGATAATTTTATCGCTTCGGTCTGTTCTAAATCCAGATGGTTAACGTGTATTATGTAAGGCAGTTCATTATATGCATGACCAGATAAACAACCAATATAACGTTTACAGTATCAGTCAAGTTTTCTGACTCAAACTGATATAACGGTTCAATTTGAAGTCTGAACAAATAACACAGAAGATGTAGATTATTAGAAGATTTAGAAGTCAAATATACTTCATGCAGGCTATCACTGAGTTCATTTCGGTAACCACATTTAGTTTGACTGTCGTGTGAACTGACATAAATTTTCTGTTCACATACACGTTTTGTGATTACTGAAAGTGTATAGAATGCCTAACTGGTCTCACGACTTAAGTCTCCTGAGTTCATTGGTTAGATATGTGAAGGGAACTTACTATTAAGCAATCAGATGTATTACGTTACACACATCAGATGATCCATTCAACAAGGCAAATACAGAAGAAGTATAAAGATGTTTTCTGTTTGAACCTTTATATTTGAAGAAAACTGATTGTCCGCATACAATCTCTAGAACACTGAATTCAGTAATGAATGAAGATCATTCTTAACTGTTGTGTGTTACGTTCAAAACAGTTCATCTGATGTCTTCTTCCTGTCCACCTTATCTTACAGTATCATGCGATCTCTTACGTTTGAGTATCGTGGAGAAAAAATTGGTTTTATGCCAAACGGGGGCATGAATGTGTCCACAATGTATGTTTACAATTCAAGGACAACCTCCGGAAAGATGGACTGGCACAAAGTGAGTTTCAGTCTCTTATTGTCTCTGATTGAACGGTTGAAAAACAACTTGTATTTTTCTGAATCCACGTCTTTCGGAAAATTGGTGAACTAGAGTTGATATGTAAAAAGGAATTTTTACAAACATTTCACGAGGGAGCATAGCAAAATTACACACTTGGGATGATGAAGCCGCATGAAGTCGACATAAACTCAAGTCGAATCAAGTGATTTTCAGTGAGAGTTTTTGAAGTTCGCTGTTACTCACATTAGAATATGTCTTCAGTTTAGATGGCAAAAAATATTCCAGTGTTTCGTCGTGAGATTGAGCATAAAATATCGTGCGATAATGCTATGCGTAACGATTAACAAACAAACAAATGCTTGAGATCTTTTTACACGTAGACTTGAACACCACTCACATTTGATCATTCGTTTTGCATTCTAGCAAACTTTCTTAAATGCAACTTTTGAAACGGAGCAACCGTTTTGAGGTTCGAATTCGTTAGAGTTCACCAGAAACTTGTGACGTGAAAATACAATGCTCAGAAAATGGATGAAGACTAGACCAGAATGCGATAACCCTAATTCAATGTGAGCGGTGTTCACTACGGATTAAGTGTCTCCATGGCTACTCATCTGTAACCAATATATCTTGCATGAAGTTTTTAAACTTCGCAGGATCTGAAGTTCAGATACTCTCCTCGTAAGATGAATAATCATGGATTGCAAGATAAATATTTGCTTCAGTTGAACTATATAAGACAGTCTGAGTGTTAATCGCATGCGAAGTATTTCAACTAGATAAATCAGTGTTGTCCAACGTGCACTCAATGCGAGAGTAGGAAGGCAGTCAACTTGCACAGGTGAGGAATGGGATTCCAATCTCAGTCCCGACAAAGATGCATAGTTAACACTTGAACGAAGCTCGAGTCTAACGGTTTATATTTTTAAGATGACTATATACAAATCCCATGTGAATACGAACGATTTGGGCAATACTGGATAGTGCCTTATTTAATATAAACTAGACCTTCAATAACTATAGGTTTTGCGTACAGTTTTCTCAGAAAATATCCATTGTGCGACCTTTTTGGCTTTAGGACAAGTGAATCTTTTAAACATGTTTCCGGACAAATTCGGTGCAGGAATAACAGAAGTAACATAAACCAAAAGAAACCGACACTTTCTTTATTCTTTTCAACCATGTACGGAAAAACTTTAGAATATATTAAAACGCACTTAAAAACAACTATGGAAGTCATCGTCATTGTGTTCTACACAATCTGAGTGAGTGTTGTCAGTCTCAAGGGTGGCAAACTGCCTGATCCAACAGTTTGTATGCAAACAGTACAGGACAGAAAATATTAATCTGCCTTACTCCTGGGAACTTTAACTTTTCTGGGTTCATACTCAAAGTGATCGATGA
The DNA here is from genome assembly GCA_013368495.1 of Paragonimus heterotremus. Taxonomy (NCBI): domain Eukaryota; kingdom Metazoa; phylum Platyhelminthes; class Trematoda; order Plagiorchiida; family Troglotrematidae; genus Paragonimus; species Paragonimus heterotremus. The sequence continues at coordinate 109,332 of LUCH01001203.1, read as the reverse complement.
ACAGTAGACATTGGTTGCCTTTATTACAGAGTCATGGAATATATAGTTTAAAACCATGGATATATCAATGTTTCGGAAGAAACAATCGCGGTGGGTTGTATGAGTATATCGAAAAGAGTTATAGAGAATGCTCCAACCAGTTGTAGAAGACCAATCTGCCGCGGGTCATTGAGGAACAAAGGGACCGAGCGATTGAGTACGATCTTATGAAAGCAGTTTGTGGTCTCTGAACAAATAGAAATCGGACAAGAGTCACACAGCGCAAGTGGGATGAGCAGCTTAAATAGAAATATTCTGTGATCAGCGCATAGCTAGGGTGGAAGTTTTTCAGCAATAAATGGTAAATCAAAAACGCCGCTTGTAATTTAGCTTGTGAGTAAGCCACTTCAGGGAACGGACTGTTTTGATGACTTCAGCCTGGGGGGTTGAACAAAAAAGCTGTGATCACAAGTAATTACTACGGGGAAGACAGTTGCCACAAATTTCCAGGCCATCAAACGCCGTACTCCAGAAATCGGTATAACACGAATCCGGAATACTTCTGCTTGTTGTCATTAAAAGCATTTCGCGCACTTTAATCTTACACGGACAAGAGGCTTAGTTTAAATAATGAGATAGTGCCTCATGGTCTAAATGATAGACAGATAACCTAACTTCAGTTTAAATGAAAATCATTTACGATATTGCAATGGATGTTAACCGCAAAATTAGCGTCCGGTTGTTCAGCAAAACCAGCATAAGATATAGCATGATTCATGTCACCGTCACCTATTTCCACTTACTTCTGACAAACTTCCACAGTATATATTTCTCGTTATTGATGGTAAAAGGAAATCAGTACAGGCTGATAGACGATCCTGTTCATCACCAGCCAAATCTATAACTCAGACAGAACGCAAAATGAAGGAAGTTGACTCATTCTCTGTGGTTTTTCGGGATGACCGTAAAGACATTCTCAGAGTTTCTGATGCTTTGGCTATTAACACCACAATCACCCTGATTGCTAAGACTGCAACTATCTAGAAAGTTCCTGACCTCATGATCTTACTGTCTGATCTAACCCGCGACTTCCGTTTGGTAGAACTCTGTCACAACGTTTAAATTAGATAACACATCAATGTGTGATCAGAACGTATGAACTGTCATTAAGAAGATGATTACCTAGTAAAATTTACCCAGGATAAGTGGAACTTTAAATGTGAGATATTTTTAAGCATAGTCATGCTAATAATTACTTGAACAACCGAATCGTTCCTTCTGTTATCATAATCGATAAGCTTGACATATATCAAGCTCAATACACACCCAAAGTTTAAACAAAATATTTGTTTTCATTTATTTTTCTCCAATGTTTCTTTTCCTATTAACATTTGTGTTTGTGTCGGAACAAAACAAAAAGTTCCGCACGGATAAACAAAGACATTGATGAGAAAACCACTATCGGAGGTGAAATAGCCCCAACATCTTTTCGGTTCAGTCACAAAAGTCGGTTGAGCCAAAAACCGCCTTCGGAACATCGGTGTTTTCAGCTCTCAGATAATGCCTGAAGACTCACCTAACATAATAATCCCAAAGCGGATAATGAAAAGTTTGAGCTTGTTTTGAGTGTGTGCAAGGAAGAAAAAACAATTGTTTAGCAGAAATCCGCAGTTCTATATCGGAGTGCTAGGGGCTACATGCATGTTAATGAGCACGACGAAAGTGCAAGAATTGGTAAAGTTGCATTCACAGAAGGAAAACAAAAAATGATAGCGTGGTAAAAAATTCTTGAAAAGATTTTTCTATTTTGATTGATTTTGTATTTACCCTACCATTCTTCTTTCCAGAACAAATTAGTGTGTAAAGTCACTAATTACCAGTAGTGAATCAAGATGGCCATTACGCCAGTGACCGCAATCTGAGATTCTTATTGTTACAGTATAAACACCATTGACACAATTGGTAACAGAATTTGCATTCAGATAAGTCTGTTGGTGGGCCCACCTAGAAATGGAGCAGTGGAAATAAATTTTCCTCTTCAGTAACGCATAACCTTGTCCGACCAGAACTTACGAGTAGGTCCTTGTGCATTTGAGGCGGGCGTTTATACAATCACTCTAATAGCCATATAACAGACATGACTGTATTATCATATTCACTATCTAAACCGCAAGGTTGTGTGGGTTGTGGTCAAGCCATCTGATAATTTTGACCCCAGACGATATATTTGTCGGCTTCAAACCAGTCATTAAGTTCATTATCACGATTTCTCGGTTAGATTGAGGCGGCTGTCTACAATAGGCCAATCTTGTTACACTCCACAATGAACTTAGATCAACCAACTGTTTCACTGTTCTATTGCTGTGTATAAAAAGATGTTATCAATATTATCTTGAGTTATAATTTTCAAATTAACTGTGTCGAAACTGTCCGAGCAACTTGTACATGTTGCGTGTATTGTGGCGCCTTAACTGCAGAAACAGACCACGTCTGTCAATCACGCCATAGGACTGATTACTACTGATCACATATTGGAAGCGTGTCAACCAGTGATTGACGCACGTGCGTGATGAGTCATGCAATGGGACAAAACTGAACTCGTGATGTCATGCTTATTAGCATGTAATCAGCGGAAGTGAAAAAGAAAGTAAACCTTGAAGATCATGGAAATGTTTTTGTCCGGTTAATACGAATCAATAAATCCTGCCTAATGGGCACCTTAACAAGTCGAAAGATCAATAAAATGGACATCAAATAGAGACAAATGACCAATCGCTTGCTCTTGTTGAATCAACACCAGATCCAGAAGCCAAATAACACGGTTCTCGGACCTGCCAGTAGCACGCTGGTACAGCTAATAAAATAGCATTAAAGTTGGACACTCTGCGCATCGTAATTTTCTATTGGTTTCGCTTACAGAAAAGCTAAATTTACTTCACATGTAAACTGACTGTAAACGGCTACAAATGAGTTAGAACTAACTCCAATAACCGTTTTTAATAAACTGGAAATCTTCGATGAAAACCAAAATGTGACACCTTACGTTGCGATATTGGACCGTTTTCTTCAACTTTTCTTCAAGAAAAATGCCTGTAATTGTCTTTCTTTCACATGACAATGCATCACTATGTGTGTCTTATGCGTCAAGAGAACGGTTTGTTTTCTAGATTGCACTCCGGATCTCAATCCAGTTGTGAACTGGACTCGAGTTTCTATCTTGTTACAGCTCGTCTTTGCCTATCGCTACCACAGCCGGGATTAGAACTCCGACCATGTGTTGACCACTCGTCAGGCACGACTGAACCATCATCGTGTGTGAACGCTCAGTCACATTCGTTTGTGATTAATGTTTTGGTTGACCGATAGCCTCCAGAGGAGACACCATGACTGTCTTGTTAACTCTAATCGTTAACTCCTCGACAAGGACTTTTCCCAAGCAAAATTCACCTAATCACGAATGTGAAACTCAAGTCCAGTGCTTCTTTTCGTAAGGGGTAGACAGAAAGGTCTACGGAAATATGACAGCTGCTTTCAGTTACGAGTGATGTGCAAGTTATGTAAAACCAGAAATCCCCTACTACTCACCAGTAACCGACTGAAAACCTTTGTAAAATAATGGCTTAATAAGTGCATCTAGATGCTAATCTTCGGACGACCTGATGAGTCGAGAGAGAAAGGTAGCAACGTGAGTCACACTGTCGATTAAAAACACATTCAAATGGTTTTTGAATTTCACGCAAATGAACCGGCTATACGTCACTGATGTCCTGCGAATACGATCTTTAGGCAAACAGTTTTCGTTTTTGACATAATGACAGATGGAAAATACTAGAAAGTTTTGATCGAATGACTTTTTACGAAAATGTGGGGAAACGTACTGGTCCAGACAGCATATTAACGAGGCCAACTAATGAAACTGACTGCTCCATAATTATGTCGAAAGTTATGTACGGGAATGCTATCCGAAATTTATTTATTTTGTAGATGAATGACTGGGTATTATTGACTAGGATATTGTTGTCAGTATCGAACTATTTTCTTTGGGAAAATGTCACGTGGCGAGACGAACTTTGTTGGTGTTACCTACTGCAAATAGAAACAACCCCGATTTGTTGATAAAAGGCACTTCCCCCGTCGAACTATAACGAAATTCACTCACAACATTTGGCATTCAGACAAGAAAACCCCTTCTGTGTGTAATTCTCCGTTGTAGCTTGTGTCAACAAAAAGTTAACGAATAGTTCAATAAAGGTTGATAGTTCAGAGTTTCGCAATTGTATATAGTGTTATACTGGTCATATTTGTTTAGATATACTGTACGATTAAAGAATAATGCACCAGTAGATCATACTTGACCTAGTGGCCAAAAATTCCGAAAAGATTATTAGAACTAACTTTTCATTCTATTGATTACAAGACCAACCTGATTAGTTTTCTCCCCAAGACATATATTCAATCACTACTTGTTACTATTAGTCTTACACACTATATATATACAGATATATTGATGCAACTCTAGTGAGGCTTGCCTATTAAGGACTTCGAAGGTTAGAGGGTTGAATTTCAATGACTGAGTCCCGGTAAGATGCAGTTTAAAATTAGTTAGTTTGATAATGATAATAAAATCTATTCTCTTGATACATCAGAAAATTCAGTCTCTCGGATGCATTTATATGAAGCTTTACCAATGAGTGGAGATTAAGCGTCAAACGTGAGTGCAACTTTTAGCGGCATTGTTGGAGTGTCTATGTGTAGACACAGAGTGAGGAATCCTTCAATTCTCGGAGGCAGTAAAAAATAACACGCAAACCCTTCTTCTCAACGTCACAAAGGTGTATTTATCCGATTCAAGTACCGTGCATACTGACTCTGTAAGCTTTACTGCGTGAAATCCGTTAAAAACTGTGATGTGCGATTAAAGAAACATGTAGGAAAGCGTGTTCTATAGATCCAATTTACAAAATCCTGTCTAACCTCTTTTAAGTGAGCCACTCATGAAGAACTTTTTGTTGTACGGCACCGGATAATGACAACTTTAGCAAAATGTTAGCTGTTCTGTGAATACCTTTGCGCTGCTGAAGTCAGTTAATATATCGTTCCGTCTTCACGAAATACCTTCTGAAAAGAATCGGAGCTTTCGTCAATCTAGACGTTTTTTTCACTATCTGTTCCTGGTAATAGTGTCTTTGTTTCACCAATGTCGATATCCCCGGATATGACTGAGATGGCAACCTAGTGGCTGCACTCCAAGTAGATATTACAAATCGTCATTTCAAACAGTCCCAAAGAGGGATACTGTAACATGCAAGCCAGCCGCTTCTATTCTGATTGTACGTTACATTTTGGAGCAACTTAGAGACACCGAGGGACAACACTGTTTCGAAGTAGGAGTTCCAGCAACAGTCCCGTAGAGGGAAACGACACAAACAAGCATTAGCCAAAGTCTCAGTAAGCCATGTACACGACTTACACAAACGGAAACTAAAGCGGCATCAACAACACAGCAGCTCGCTTTGTCACACAATTAAAATTCAACCAGTGCGTGCTTGATGGTTTCGACAGCATGTTACAACACAGAACACCAGTATGAGCACTCACCCAAACAATTACAAAAAGCGCTGAACATCCTAAATTTTTTGATTATCTCCAAAGGTTGCATAAGCTGACGTTGGTCGCCGACCTCAACAAACAAAGAACAACCTTCACGGCTGACAGACAAATGGATACCCTTGGTCAAAATTGACGTGGAAGAACTTTGGTTTCAAATAGAAAGTATTTGGCTTTCTGAAGCGAAGTTTACAGTTGAAAAAATAATATGTAAATCAATGTTGACCACAAAATCTAGTGAAATGTGATCTTCACTCCGGTTTCAACCGTTTGTGATTTTGCATTGCACTTGATAGTGAAGTGTTCTACCAAACCGAAAGATCAACTTACATGTAATCAATAAAAATGGCAGAAGTACCAGAGGAATCACTTTAAACAGCGGTATAACTGGCTGTTTGCATGATTGCCTCCACATTACGGCACGGCGACTGTTCCTCAGCAAGTAGACATTTCAGTTTCAAACGAAGTCAAACTTTCATAACGAAGTTTCAACATAGAGCGCTCGGCTCAGATGATCTCCCCCAAGCTCTTTTGGAGGATGGGACGTTGCTAAAATTTTGTGTCCAAACTCTTCATTTTGAAAGACCTGACAAGTAGGTCATTCTGTCTGAATGGAGCTCTAACACAGCCGTTTTTGTCTGTAAGTGAGGTGTTATACGTATAATTATAAACAGGAGATAAACCTATATTCGATAACATCAAACCAGTAGAATTTGCACGTCAAGTCCAACACATAATGAGCGGATTCAAGAAGAAAAATAGAACCAGTTGTTCACAGACCACTGTGACTCTGTTCGAAGGTGTGTACTGTGTTATCTGCTTGAACGCAGAGGTTTCAGAAGACGGGTGTTGTTCACCGTTGGAAAGACATTCGAATGGAGTTATTGTACCGGTAGCCGTTCACCAAAGGGCGCAAGAGACAGACTCTCAGTACGCGCAGTCTTTCCAGTTTGTTTTGTACATCGGTTTGGTCGTAGAAACGACGTTCAATGACTGCTTAACGAGTACCAGTGTCCTCGCAGCATTGTACGTTAGTGGTGAAAGCGTCAGAGGATCACTGATATAGCTCATTTTTCTATTTGGGAATAGACAGGACAACGTGCACATAAGCGTGTAGATCACGGTGTACAAATTTCCACTGTTCGAAAACCTTCTATAGATAACAGTCCATTGCCTACCGCGTGATGCATCTTTTGCAATATGTGTGTAAGGCTGAAAGTACCAGTCAAGTGGGTGGTGTGTGACATGAATTTGTGGGCTGAAAGTTCCTATACCAATGCTTGGTTGCGTAAGGCGCAACCACCTACTTGGATTATGACTAACAAGTGGAGTGGCTTTCGGAAATGCCGCAGATTTGAGGTTACTAACATTTTTGCATAACGCAAGTACAAGCAACAATTACACGAAAACAATCTCAATAATAGAGATTAACATAAGCAGCAACTGTCATGTGCAAACTTCTCTGTAGTTTACCAAATAGATCTGTAGAATGAAACAAAGACGAATAAGAACGGATCAGAAAAATTTAACAAAGATAGAGTCTTGGTCTCGAACTAAGTGACAAGGTATTGGTATTTGTTTTTTTGAAATCTCTCCCTACAAAAGTTCCGCTAGTCGAGGTGATATCTGTTATTCTTGAGTTTCCAGCAGAATATAACATATCTCACAAACTATTTTCTTTTGAAATTCATAAACTCTTGTAAATACATACTATAAGTGACCAGCTTTTATTCACCTGCAAGTTATGATGGTAAATTGATGGTGTAGTCCATTGAAGCCTGTATTCACCCATATTTTTGTGGCGCATTTAGAAAAACAAGCAGGAACGGTCGCTCGCTCTACAACGTTTCATAAGCGATATGATGAGGACGTTCCGTGTGTGGATGATTCACGAAATCATGTTGGCCAACTCTGTGTACAACTCACTAGTCTTCATGCGAGCATTTCGTTCACCAAAGAAGTTCAGAAGAATAACAAACCTTCCTCCATAGATGTGAAAATTTCTGTCAGTGTTGATGGATTCATCACAAGAATGCATGCCAATTCTACTAAGACAGGACAATATATTTGTTTTGAAAGTTTTACATTAACATCGTTCAAACGTAGTATCGTTCAAACCCGATTCAGCAGGATTTGCAGAATATGCTCACATGTGACAGTCGAAGAGGAATCAGCTTGTATCCATCAGACACTGATATACATTGGCTACCCTGCACCGTTTGTTCCGACGTACAGTGGATAGAGCGATCGAAGGATAAGTATTACAAAAACAGTGTCCCACAAAACTGTGTAAACAACACTGCCATACAAAGTTGAAGATGTAACCATCCTCATTCAACGTAGACTAAATTGTACCTTCAGATCTGTATACAACGCGGCAAAAATAACACTGATCATCTATATGGTAGGGTTGTTTTACACACCGAGGAAAGACCCAAGCAACTCTCTCGCCATATTTAACACTGCTTATTAATTCACTTATACTTACGGCGTCATGTAAATCAGTTGAACTGTGAGAACGCTTGGGTCATTCCAAGGTGAACAACAAAATCGTTACTGCCCAATCTTTTATCACACGACATGTGGAAGAAACAGGAAGTGGCATCTAAGTGGAGAAAGTTTTCATGGTGTTGTATCACCCAACCAATTGGCATAGTTTATTTTTCGTTGGAGTCGTTACGATGCACTGTTATAAACTCATTCTTTGTGTACAAAAGTAGATGGTAATTATCCTGTCGTTAAGGGTTGTTAGTCATGAGTAAATGTTATTAGTTATGTATCAGTCGTTGTTCTTTTTATCATTTATAACACTGTGATTTCGACGTTATAGTTATACTGTTTACAAAAGTACTTTCTTCTCTTGCCTTAAGCTCACCCCTAGGCTAACCATTAGCTACTCACTTATTTCCGTGTGTTTAATTGCTGGATAGATATTGCATGTATTTGTAGTTCCTCAATCATGACGACCCATTCGGACATTCAGCAGTCTCCTTCAGGCTCTGTGTGCTATTCTCACCGCAACTAATATTCAGTGCATTTTTGCTCATCATAGTCTGTGTATCGTAACCGATAAGATCGGCCGAAATGTGTCTGCAAAGCAAATCTTACGTAAACTTACTTGTGTGTTTTGAAGATGGGGTTTATGATGCACACAACATACACTGTTTTGTTTAAATAGTCAACGCAGTTGATAAAAATCATCGTTTCATTTATCCCCTTCTTGATACTTTAGGTGGGTACCTGGTCAATGAGTAGCAGGTGGGGTCGCCTGAAATCCCGTCTGCGTATTGATGGTGTCACATGGCCAGGAGGTTCCAACTCGCCACCCAAAGGAAGACCAAGCAAGCTCAAACTTCGAGTAGTAACCATCAGAGAGAAACCGTTTGTCATTTACAATCGATTGCAAGTGAGCATCTCACAAACTGTCTAATTTTCACATCGATCCACGATCTACTTCTGCGAATAGTACATCATTGTATACAGACACAATGTCAATGAAACATGAAGGGTAGCTATTATTTGCTTCACTGAATATGATCTTAACGTTCATCAGCAGAACCCTCCTTTACAGCACTTCTCTATAAGGAGTGTTTTTCATTGATTATTTACTTAGTGTTTTGTCACGACAATCTATAGTCTGATACTTATCTCACACCAGAAGGTTGATCCGATGAGTCGAGTTTTACGTAGTTTGATTGAGTTCATGTTTCCGAAATCAAACACAGGTGTATATTACATACAGTCAAGGTAAAAGCTGCTTGTTTTGCACAAACAGTTAACTCAACACTGAAAGTCCGAGGCCATCAAGTTTTCGTTAACAAAACTATGAAAATAAGTACGATGTTGATAACCATATTTAAATAAGACTTCCGCGAACCCATACCAGGCTTGAGTACCGTACTTGTTAACGCTCACAATTACCACATATGCCATCAGGTTATGGATTACGTCCTGTGTATTCATAGGGCAGTCATGGTGACCATTGCGCAGGTAAGGTCGAAAGCTAGAAACAATTGTTACACTTATGCGTTTGTCCACACGTGTTTGTGACAACTGTTAAAACTGCTCACTTGCTTCGGAAGATGACACTGTTTCGATAACTTCAACTGTTGTGCCCGAGGTCAATAATTCTGACCAGATTGAAATCACTCTGGGCGAAATTTCGATTGCTACTGAATAGCTTCGAAAACTTGATTGTTATAAATCAGACAATATTCACCTTTGGTTACAACTTTCATAATAACATAAGTCAAATTCTATCAACAAGAGACATTTGATCAAAGCCGTACTGCCCTTAGAGCTTACCAAAGAAGCACAACATTACCATGTTGCTAAGACAATGAAAACTATTGAATACAAAATGACAAGCTACTATCGCAGAATATACGGTAGCTGATATGGTCGAACTAAGGGTTCACACAACATCTGAAATAACTAGTTTGTTCGTTTCAAGATACTGTAATCTGTCTTTTGTCTATTCACATTTCAACATTCCTGGGAACAAAGATAGAAAACAATTTCACATTGCCACTATCAGACTTGAATAGTTCACTTACATATAGGTGAACACAAAAGGATTTCTACTTTTATGTGTAAACTGAGTCACGTCTGATCGAATTTCTCACAGTTTTTTGAGTAATTTAGGAAATGCGGTAAACATTAATTGTCCTGTTGGACAAATGTGTCATTACCGAAAAGGTTTCATGTGGAAGTCTGATAATTAAGCAGGTCTCAACTTGAGTAACACTCAGCCATTCGCCTACTTGAACTGAAGTTTACTGTGCGACCTAGGTTAGGATGTGTGCTAGCTATAAACTCTGAAAGTAGACTTTAGTGTTCTACTCATTTGTAAGTGCGGCTGTTCGGGATAGTCCATTGCGGGGTACTCCGGCGGCCAATTTTCCTTAGTGTCCAAAGCAAACCCTGATTGTCACAACGTGTCTGTGCATCCCTAGTTACTTGTTTGGGAGTCAGGTCATCGGCCAACCAGTTTCGCTCAGGGGAACAGCCGTTTTCATGTGACTGACTGCGTGCAATGCCCATCGTTTTCTGAAATGTAACAAGCGCCAGATCCTACCGGTTTCTAACAACGGGAACTTAAGTTCATGACAAAAGTGATAACAACTGTTTAACTGTTAATGAAGTACGTGAGCGATCGGTACTGAGAGGCAATCAACAACGAATTTCATTATTCAGGTTGAATGAGTGAATTTGTAACATGGGTTGATCGTGATACAGGCGTAAGCTTCTGGATTTGTACAAGAGAATGACAAAATAATTATGTTTTCCTACAACAGAGTTTAATGCTATGTTGGACAGTAACAGCCTGTGCACGTATGAAGCGTGTACTGTGGTTCACCGAAACATTGAGAGCAGAAAGCGAACAATGCACGAGAAAAGCTGCAACGGATTAGAACTGTTGGTCATTCCAACTATTCAGTAGATACCTCTCGGAAAATATTAGTGAGACGAGGCGGACTGATGGTCGGTTTCTGTTGTGAATTGTTTGGATGGTTTATTATGTGCTACCAGTCAACATATTTTCATAGTTAGTCAACAACTTCCAGTGTCTACCCTCATCTGGACTAGTCACAGTAGGGGAATGTGTTCACCTGCAGCTAGTCTGTCCTTACTCATACTGTTCTCTTGTCACGGTAGTCGGAAGACTGCTATGCCACTCACGTGAGGCGGTTTATCCTATCTGAGACAGACATAAATCACTCAAACTGAGAATGGATGTTTAAAGATGTGCCATCTACACCAGAAACTAGTTCCTCAGCCTTGAAGATCTCAGTCGATCGATTACTGTGGGTGGTTTCAGTCATGCCGTGAGCTGTCACGGAAGCTGTCAGATTAGCACTTGGATGACTACCGTTCTTGCCGGTGTTATCCAACGGTTCGAACGACGATAAGGTTGACAATGTGAGTGATGACCAAAGCCGATGCCAATCAGGTATTTTCCGTGTGACTTAGTGAATACGTTGTACGAACACACGTGCGTGCTCAGTACCCAAGGTACATGTATTAGTTTGCTTGACTGGATACAAGTGAGCTAGCTTTGTTTTCTCAGTGCTCCAGGTGAATCAGTGTTCTTTCTCTCCGTAACAGCCAATCAGTCCTCATGTATGTCAGTCTATCCATGTAAACTTTATCCGTGTGACCCAGTCCGACGTTGAAACCCGGACAACCCCATTGAGACATTTTAAATTAAGATTGAGGCACGCGAAAATGATATCCAGATATCTTGAACTGATAAAGGTACAGTCAAACAATGATGTATCACTCTCATCGTCTGTTGCATCACAAGCTATGCGTCTGTCATTACTGTGTTCCCTCTAGAACTGGACAGTTTTTGGATGGCGGTACCTGGCAATACTTGCATTACGGGTTCATTCGTTTAACCCAGTTAACACTTAATGTGTTGAACTCCGTTTAACTCCTCACTAGCTGGAATAAAAGATGATGGAAGAACTGCGGAATTGGCGCTGTTGGGCCACCGGGTGCTAAACATTGGGATTTACAGCGGGCCTGATCCGACAGTTTCGTTGGTGCGGTCTGATGGTATGGCAACGATTAGCAGGTGGTTCCGGGGCTCAGTGTTTCTTGTCTGGCAAAAATCTCTACTGACAATGCGTGAAACAGGTGGGTTCACCTCCCCAAACCCTAGCACGTTTGTACGCTGAGCTCAAGTCATTCGCATACCTTTTGCTCCACATGGGAAATGTGGTATACCTTGACAATGACAGTCACCCTAATGATCTTGGAACCATTTGGGATGGAAGTGGACTGGCAGCCTGATGTAAGACCTACTGATAGCTCTGTGTAAAAAGAAATAGGACAACGTAAGACGTGATCTAATCATTACTGTGCTGTTAAACATGCCAGAAATAGTGGGTACAGTCAAAGCTATCGACATATGGACCAGAGGAAACTGACTAGTAACGAATTCCAAACGCTTCGACGACCCTTTCTATGGCAATTCATGTTGTCTGTAAACTTCCATTTTTTGGAGAACACTGTTTCCGGGCTGGTGATCAAGTGACCATGTATTTCACTTGAACAGCTAACGTTACTTTTAGATGTCAGCATTGGTACTCCCCAAATATCTGACTTGCTACCCGCTAGGTGTAGGTTTTCTTGATAGCAAACATGGGGTCGCTACGACTTTCAGCCACGTAGACATTTAGAAGATTGCAATCTAAACAAGAAATGATTTGTTTAAGCACAGATCTTTTCAACACAGTTGCTGCCGATAAGAGCTACGGCTCGTAACAAAAAGGACCACCTGTTCAATCTCTCATTCAGACTATCTCTAACCGATCTATTCAAACAAGGGCGAAATTAATGATGAGATGTCGGTCTTTTAATACGTAACACGAAGCATCATAAACGTTACCTCGAGTCCACGTGGCCGTAGTCATTGCAAAATGACAATCTGAGGTGACCTGTGTCCATTCGTACCGACAGACTATGTAAAACAATTGGGCACACAATGCTTTTCTGAAAAGTATTTCCTTATTGTTGCAGTGAACAGTGACTTGACCTGTGATACCAACAAGTTGGACTTGTGGTCAATTAGTTAAATCCGAATTGAGAACACTTGCCTATATAAACCGATACTGAACTACTTGCTACCTTAAAGTGGGTTTAAAATTTCAGCCAGCTGACAATCCATTTTGTCTTGCCTAGACTAGTCAGGTAAAGTCATCATCTGATGTTCAGTCAATTCTTGTATTGCTCCTCTCAGCTAGTCAACATACTGACTGTTTTGAAGCAGTTCAGACAGCACATAACTTGTTACCAAAAGTTCAGTAAAATCTTCACGACCACCTATCTGTCAAAATCCGGGTTGTTTTGTGTGCGCTCGTATATGTGTTGTTTAAACTCAACACAAACACGAATATGAAACTGACTTAAATTTCAACATGCAGGAATTGATTCGTACTGTGCTGATTGTGGAGTAGTGACAGTTTTGTTAACGTCCACCGATGAACAACTGTGCGTAGAGATCATGATGTTTTTTGTTCGTAAACGATTACTTTTAGTTTGGAATGTGTTTTTTCTGACGCGAAATGTAGGCTGAAAAGTTTGAAGTAGTAATTACTGCGCGCTCATAAATCACTGTTATCGGCATTTGTTGTTTATCAGTGTTGAATTATCACACACCATACATTAAAGTGACGAATGGGCTTGTCAGGATTGTGTATCCATGGCGAATACAGTAGAACAATTTGAAATTATTTATTGATGAGTTTTGTGTTTTAGTAAAACAAAACAACAGGACTTATAATTATCTATATTCTATTAACTTGCGCAATTGTGGATTTAACACAACCCAAATTTGATCACAGAATCTTATTCAGTCGTTTCCGAAAGTGAGCGTTATATGCGCGTATAGCTGTCATTAGGGCTTGATAGTGATGAATAGTTGTACCGCTACCGTCAAACAACCATGTTGACCATTTTGCTGGTACCCTGACAGTGAGCACAACCGAAATGTAACATCTGGACTCTTGATCACATTTGTCTATGAATACTGTTCATCTTCAGTGACTACATACTAAACATTATGTTAACTCCTGCCGAGTAAACAAAAGTTACACATTCTCACTCATGTTAAAATCCCCCGCTTCCTTACATTGTCTCAACAGTGCACGGATGATGGGGATGATGAGGGGGGAACCTAGCAATAGTCATCATTGTGGCTTTGTGAGAGCAGGGGATTAGTGCTCAACCCACGATCCAGAAAAGAATATACTTAGCTGACGAGTTTTATGAGAAGCGACACTCGATTATGGTATTGGTTTCGAAAACGGATCCGCTGTAAAATGCTAACTTGAGTTCGGAAGCTACGAGCACATGTGAATTATGTTTAAGTTATAACAATTAAATGCTATATTACTTGGCGGGAAGCTCAAGGATGTTTAGAATTTATAGACTAAATAATTCATCTTTAGTAGGTTCGACGAATCCACAAATGCTCCCAAGTTTGATCGACTGTCATTTGTTCTTTTTATCGCCATGTTGCTGCGGAGGTTCACCGGAGCCCAGTTTTACGGTGTTAACCATGCGAGCAACTTTATATTGTAAACACTAATCATGTCGTAATAAGCCTAATCATAGTCGGAACGGCAACATTCCCGTCAAGAATCGAGGATCTTGACCCAGAACTCACTGGCCTTAAAAACATCGATTTTAACTTAATCATTCACCTCCCTGATGGATGCAACTTGCCACCACTTTGTTGATCGGGATCAACACACTGCATATCGATTTGTTAACCTATAGTGATTACTACTATAAAGGTTCGAAAGAACAGTAATGTCCTGGTTCATAACGGTTACACGGCGCTTCACGACCAACTCATTCTCCATTTTAACCAACTGAGCGAAAACCTCATTCAATAACTTTCATGAATAAAGCACGAAATGTGACAATGACATTTGTTTTGTGATACCCCAACGTTCCTTGAACTCCAACTCTGAGATTTCGATGTACTGATCAGTGTAGACTGGTGACTTTATGAAAATTGTTGGTCTAATCAAGAAAGACAGATGGATAAATTAAATCAATCTGCTGGTTCCAAGTACGCTATACCAAACAAAAACGGTACTGTCACTCCATTAGTTGGTTCATTCAAGATGGATTTGCTACAGAAAGTATGTTACGATTTTGACAGATAATGTTTACGTTCTTGAATTCCGTACTTGTTATTTAAACAAATTTCCAAGTATTGTAACATAAAATGAGGTGATGTGACTTGAATTTATTAAAGGTTGCTGCTTTTTTATCTCTCTGTCAGCTCCAAGCTTGAAGAAAACGTCCGTAGTATACATATTTAATGATCTGTTCATTTTTACTGGAGACATCTATAGATGATAGGGCGGGGAAATGGTCACCGTTGCTGACAGAAAAGTTTATGGGAAAGCTGGACTGAATGGCGCTTACCGCTACCGCTCTCTATCTACTGACAGCATGCTGAAGAGGTGTTCGTTGTCCCGTTTTAGACGTAGGCTTAATAAACGCTTTAGGTCAGCTCGACGGAACACATTCATAGAACGACTTGTTTATCACACCCAAGGTAATCGACCATTCAAATCGCGAAGGTACTTTGCGTGGAAAGAACGGTGAGAGTTTGTAGTTATTTGGTTAGCTTGACAGTGTATCGCTCGGCAAACGAAGTCGCGTTCGGAAATTCATCAACTTGAATTATGATTAAGAAAAATGATAAATAACTAACAGAAGTGCTAGAAAAAGTAGATTCAGTTGACAGTTGTATAGCGACATATAGTTTTCGGGTCATACTTCATACGACTGGTTACTCACGATCTATCACACACTTCCCATTAAAAAAAACCAGCATGTTGATTTCATGTGCTAAGTCTATAACGCTCTGACATCAACATTATGAGGTTTTATTCAAATCTGCCCTATGTCACACTGATTAACTATCGGTTATTTCGGTACCATTCGGTTATCCTGGTAATCTGCCCGCTTCCCATGAAATATTCTAATCCCAGCTGTGCATCTTCTATTCAGTAATACAATGTCGGTTCCTTTTCAGTGAGGATTATTGTACTGACATGGCGCTGCATGCCTTTGAGAGACTCCGCTCTCAGTTCCTCTTTTATCCTTCGAAATGATCAAACTCAAACACGGAAAATGCTTTTTGAACGTGATACTGAAAGAAATGTACGGAAATGCGAACAGCTGCTCGAACAGACAAAACTAAGCAGTGTATGTTTCGACAAGATTAAAACTTCTGCACAAGGTTATTTTTAACTTGCCAAGAAAACGTTCCTTCAGGCTCTGCGGACTTTCTGACCGCAGAGCACTTGTTACCAATGAAGACGTCTTCCAATTAATAGGGTAGCGTTAAGAATGAGATAGCTCAACGTCATTTTGTGAAAGTGGAACATTCAGACCGTTGCTGAATTGCTGTTTCCGTAACTACCACAAGTCCACTTTTCCATTCCACTTCCTGGAGCGAAGTTACAGCGGACTGATGAGTCGTGTGATGGTCCGACTTCATCAACTAGTATACGAAGCTAGACGCGATTGTGCTAGGTCAGCGGATCCAATGCACTTTACCTGAGGGATTGATTGGAGAGTGTTGACAAAACGAATGACTCTAATACATCAGTGATCCTAGGATCAATATACCCAGTAACAAACAAATTATAAGTGAGTGGATACTTATCCGTTGAAGCACATCCGAAAGTCGCCACTTTAGGTTGCACATAAAACGTCTGATCTGTATGTGCTGAGCGCTGTGAATAACGCTGCCTATTTTTGACCAGAGGTGTAGGTTTTAAGTTACTCATCGTCTGGTCAATAACGTAACTCCAGCTGGATAACAATGGTTACTGAACGTACAAAAGCTGGGGCACTTTGACGTAGCTAGGTCATACATCCCGTTGGGACCGACTTTCATGAGGCACACATCCGTAGAGAGCTGCTATCCCAAAATGAATCTTAACAGACACATACTGTCGCCGACCTCACAGTAAGAACGACCACATCATCATGAGTAAATGATCAGTTTATTAGCTGTAGACTGGTGATCAGATTTTCTGGTCCCCTACAAAAGAGATACTGCAACTGGTGATGATGACCTTACGATTAGGACTTCCCAGCAAGTAGATAACAGCGAAATCATTGAGCCTGTCTGGATGTGTATTGATTATTGGTGAGCGGTATAGATTTTGGTTGCTATAGGTTAAATAACATCCACAAATAATTGCAACTTTCTCACTGAGGTAGACTTTTCAGCCAGCCCCTTATCCAAAAAACACTTTACTTGAGTTCCACCTCTGCAAGATCCCGCCTGTAATGAAATTCACCCCATGACCTGGAGCTGAACCCCGACCACGATTTTATGAGGCAGATTTGTTGATCACTATGTCACTGACCTCACAAGAGACACGGTTAACTTATACACAAACGCTTAGTCAGAATCGCATGCGATTAAACTTTAATTGTCAGATTGCCTAACGCCTAGCACAATCAGAATAACGCTCAGCAAATGCAGTGATTTTTATGTTTTTAACTTGACAAGAAGTCCTAGTCGTAGGGTCATCGATTAGAGTTAATGCATTAATTGTTGTCTGCCCTGAAGGTGATTAGGCAACTTGAACATTGTTTTACAAATGACTGTGGCTAAAGCACGTGATGCACGTAGGTCTGAATCAAGATCTAATATCTGCAGTGTGGATATTAATTGATCAGAAGTTGTATCAGGTCGATCGGGCCTCAAAAAGCGTGTGTCACCAGTATAACTCTACCGTATGATTGAGTTCATCGGTTTGCCCGGATGTACATAAAAGAACACTACAGACCACTCAAAGCAAAGTATACTGTGAGGTCGGAAGTAATGCCACCATGAGGAAACAATGAGTTACACAGTCTGATGGTGGTCTATTCAGCTTTGTGTTGGACCGTAGCTCCAAACCTCACTGGTCTGACTAAATTGGGGCTGTAGTTTCCTCGAGAACAGTAAATAATCCTGACGCTAATTACAAGAATCGAAAGTCCTGTTTCCTTGCTAATCAGACGACGAAAATCGGGAGGGCCCGAAAGTCCCTGTCTTAGCATTTTGTTAGATTGCTGTATATATCAACAGTACGGCTGGTTTACCAATTCCCATGTTCACCAATTTTGATCAACCACATTGTTACGTTGTTGATGCAGCCACCAAATCTTTAGCTTTCAATTCATTTGTGTGTGAACGCACGAGATGTTTAGTCTTCCATCGTCAACACTTGGTTCGTCTATTTCAGCACACTTGGATTCCACGACTGATGAATCCTCACATATGTGTTGATTACATCCTCAGTAGTCACGATAGTGTGGGTTGCCATTCGGATAATTGCATTTCGAATGTCAGACAACCGAAACACTAGCTCCTGAACAATGTATCTAATCACGGCAGCTCATAAACGCCTTATATAGATTGTGCCCAACAACTTATGTCAGATAGTGTTGTCAATTCATTCAGCATCCGACAGCCTTTTTAAAATTCTTAAGATCACTTGTACTGTTTAACAATAACCACTGTGAATAGCATTCCAAATGATCGGCTCACATCGTAGTTCAAAGTTTCGGTTCAACATTAGTTTGCGCTACATAGGGTTTAGCCTGATAAATATCCAGTCTAAATCAGATTGGTTTGTAGGTTAGCGATGCTGATTCTGATAACTGTTGTTCAATTTCAGAGGTCTAATTGACAAGTTGCAATTAGGATGAGCCACGCCATACAGAAAGTCACGCTCAGACTGTGTGCAATAGTCGGACTTACAGTGGGTAAACAGCTAGCCGTCACTGACTACCGGCTTTGATCTGTATGAAATAAACGACCTACTGTTAGGCATATCATTAGTTTATTTCGGATTGTATACTCAAGTTGGTTGATGGCAGTAAGTGAAGTAGTTATTTAGTGAGTGTACATTGTTAACGTACCAATCACGTCGTATTTCTCAGTTGCTTCAGTTGAGAGTGTGTTGTCTTGAACGGATGTTGTTAAGACATTGACATTAAATTAAGCAGGACACCTTTATCATTACTGGTGATTAGTCGAAGATTTGGCCAGTTCTAAGTTGGACATCACTCACACTTGAATGCAGCTTTCACATTCAGATAGAATATACAATCAGCCTCTTTCAATCAGAAGCAATAGATTCTAGTTTTGCTCTTGTTAGAGCCCGTCAGTAGCGCATATCCTTACCACGGCTGAGATTAGAACTTCGGCCACGCTTTTATGAGGCACCCATCTTGACTACTGCATTACTGACTTCACCCGTGTGAATAATGATCAGGTTGCTCCATCCTCTGGATAAGAGACACAGTTGTTGTGCGTAAACTCCAATCGATAACCCTGCGATTAGTACTTTAATCAGCCGGAATTGTGCCTCATATACACCCCACAAAAACTTTATTTAGAAGTCCTCATGATCGTATCCACTGTGAGAAAACCGTCTGAGATGGAATGAGTGTAGGTCACATTAATAAAGGTTCATACTGCTTAAAATGTACATCGCTAATATAATTTCAGTACTTCCATATTCAAATGAAGTTTTTGAATTTAATACTTCTGGGTGGAGCTAAAAATTCAGAATTTGCTTTTATCAGAGCACAGGAGGAACAGATTGACTTTATGGTTGTACATCGTTACAGAGTTATTTCTCTGCCTTACGTCCTGTCTGTGATATTCAAAATGATTCTGTCCGTGACTTGTAGTAAAAACGCAGTGGAGACTATTGTCCTCCTTTCGGACATCACACACTATCCGTTCCAAACAATCATTCCTCGATAATGACTGTGTCCCGGGTTTTTAAAGTTCCTAGGCTAACATCGAGCTATTTATCTAGGGGCACATGTCGCCCACAAAGATGTGTATGATTAATCAGTGACAGTCTCGCAGGCTTTGGCTTGTCACCCTTGTCTACCTTCAAACAACCTACGTCCAAAAGTTATTATTCATGTCAAAATTGTATGAACACCAACCACATTGTTCAACAGCGCATTGAACGTTATTTTCCCTCTCGCTGCGGTACATTTATGAGTCAGCTAGATACTTGACAGGATTGTCAAGACCAGGAGGTAATCGACCAAACGAAACAAATGCCTCAATACCATAGATCGGGTCGCGCACTAACTTATTCAAACACCGCTGGGGACCAGCTCGCTCGGGTACACCAGAAGTGACAATCCCAAAACAAGCGGTTGTAACTCTGTTAAACTGCGCTGGCTGTTTTCAATGGTAACAGGGGAAACAAATCTAATCTCAGATTTACAAAGTGGTCTCTATGGTTCATTAAAGTTTTACTTTGATCTGCGGACCAGAGTGGGGATTATCTCGTTGACTCTCAACGTGTTCACATTCAGTTGCATAACCCATTCATCCCGCAGGAGCATGAAAAACAAGCGATAAAAACCAAAAACGGTTCGTTTGATCCTGCCACCAAAATGAAGATCTTAACCCCACCGCCCAATATTTGAGAGTTTACACAAAATTTGTTGAGCAACTGTAGCCCCACCGTCCCTAAGTTTTCTCAAAGATGGGGCAACAAATTTCATATGTGATTAGTAGTAAGGGATTTTGATCTTCATATAGGTTGAACTGACGAGCTCTAATGAGAGCGAAACTCGAGTCTAGTGCTTTTGATGTTCGAAAGAGGCAGACTGGATAGTCTATGGGAATGCGACAGCTGCGATCCATTGTGGGTGATGTTCAATCTATATGGAAATTTCAAATATGTCAATATATATATATTACTGATGAGTAGTCGGGGGTTTGGTTTATTTCAATTTGAACATCACTCACAATTGATCGCAGCTGTCGCATTCGCATAGACTATCCGGTCGGTCCCTTTCGAAAAGAAGCACTAGACTCGAGTTTCGCTCTCATTAGAGCTCGTCAGTAGTGCATATCATCGCCACTGCCGGGACTTGAACCACGGACATGCTGTTCGTGAGGCAACCGTGTTTACCACTACGCCATTGACCTCATATTAGGCACGACTGAATTATCATATATGAACGTTCAACGATCGGAGATTTCGACCTGTCTAGGAAGTCCTAATCGCGGGGTTATCGATTGGAGTTAACAGACAGTAACTGTGTCTCCTCTCGAGGCGATCGGCCAACTTGATCATCACTCACAAGCGAAAGTGGTTGATCGTTCACATATGATAATTCGGTCGTGCCTAATATGAGGTCAATGGCGCAGTGGTAAACACGGTTCCCTGCACATGAGCATCGTGTTCGTGGTTCAAGTCCCGGCTGCAGTGGCGATGATATGCATTACTGACGAGCTCTAATAAGAGCGAAACTCGAGTCTAGTGCTTCTTTTCGAAAGGGGCCTACCGGATAGTCTATGGGAATGCGACAGTTGCGATCAATTGTGAGTGATGTTCAAATTGAAATATATATATATATAGTTAGCCAAGAGTTAATGAAGAATGCCTAAAAGCCATTTCGATAGCTATGCTATGACCATGAAACAGCATAGTATAAATTCGTCTTTTATTGGTTGAACACACCAAATTTCGGTATTCAGTTAAAATTTAGCCCTTATGTATGCAGCACGGCAAGCTAAGGCCATTCAAGCGCTATTGTGCCCAAGAAGAGACTATTGAGTCAGTATTTTTGTAATCCACCATAGGCATAAACGGTATCTAGTAAAAACCTGTGAGGAATGGTCAGTTGTAGCTTTTGATTGGACAAAGAAATACAAATATATTAACGTTCTGACGATTTTACCAATTGCTGTGAGCCTGATGTTTAGCAAAAATGAGGCCAGTAGTAAAAGTGACAGCTGGATGGAAAGGTTAACGTTAGCTCCAGCAAATATTTTGAAAATAACACAGTCATTTTGTCGAACTGTTCCTTTTTTTTCTAAGGATGGCCTTCACTATTCAATCTATGCCACTTTATTGATGGCTCTTCATGCCAAATAGATAGTTTCCGATTATTGTCGGGTTTTTTGTTGTTGGACGAACTGATAACCAGCTGCCTTAAGCGTTATCACTTTAGCGTAAAGGAACATGAATTATGCTAATCCTTAGCTGTGAGCAGCGGGAAAATACGCACGATTGTTTTGTGCGTTAGTGTTAGTCGGGCGTTGTGATTACTGATACCATCAACTAATTAGTATAGCGCAAATCCTTTGTACAAACGCACAGATAAACATATGTACACGCAACTGCTGAAAGAGTTTACGGACGTGAGTAGACTAACGTTTGGCCCAATTTAAGAGACAGGAATCATGAGGGCTTTTGACTTGTCAAACTATAATCAGAATACATAATACAGTAACAGTTGTTATCTTCGAAATCAACTTTTTCAAATGGTGACTAAATTTGCTGTATAGAGGCGGTATTCATGAGTCGTTAGATAGTTCGTCTTAAAGATTAGTTGCAAAAAGCTAAGCACTCCATCCTAAAAAGCATATATCAGCAAATCATCTTTGTGAATACATTTACCAAGGTGGTAATAGAATGATGTAGCAGTCAACATTGTTTGCTGAGGAGTAGTAACGGACTTTCGTTTTCATATAGAATTAAAATTACGCAGTCGACTCCTTTCGAAACGAAGCACTAGACTCTAGTTTTGCTTTCATCACCGCCGGGAGTAGAACTCTGGTCAAGCTTTCATGAGGCGAGCGTGTTGACCACGGTGCTACTGACCTCTCGTTAGGCATGACTGAATCATCATATGTGGACGCTCAACCACATTCCTTTGTGTCCTGAGGCAAAGATGTACAAATTAAGGAAGAATCTCATTGGAATTGTGTAAAAGCTAATCACGGGACAGAAGCGACAGCTGAGCTAAACGTTTTCCAATGCATACTCACAAATCGATACTCCCTTCCGACTGGCTCCGTTCATGTTCAAACCGATGGAAGAGACATAAGTCTAAAGTGTAATGCAGAACTGCATATTACGGAATAATGATATAAATTATTAAAGTAGGATGTTTTATTCGTGAGTTTTGTGGATGACCTATTTTAGTTGTTCGTTGAGACATTTTAATTTGATTGTGACTCATTAATATACTCTCAGGCAAACGCAGGACATAAGAGCGAATGTCTCGAGTGAATGTGCGTGCGAGGAAGTGGTGTAAACATTTACTGTTCCATTGGCCTCGTTTGATAAGTGAATGGGTGGATCAATCAATGCACTGCCGAAATGTAACATGTACAGCATCAAACACCGACATGTAAAAGGGATTTCGACTGAAATAGATTGAACAACATGATTAACGTCCCATTCAAAATTCGACTGTTTCTCTGATTGCTCGGAACTCTCTTGGCATAACTAATCATCCCGCTGGGAAGCGCTGTTATTAAGCACCGTCCACCGTAGTGCATGATATGTTTTATTTCGCTAGATGGTGTTAATGACTTTTGTATGTAGAACAACATAAAGATTTGTGTACTATGCAATTAAGGCTGAAGTATGATAACACTGTAGTAATCGAAGAGTCAACAGCTGGAAATAAATGCAGACGATTTGCATAATGATATAAGATGTAGTATCATTTAGGTTACTGTACTCGCTAGCCTCAGTTATTTTTGTTTGATACAGTTTCCACATAACAAGGGTACAGTCAAACCCTTTCCCGGGAATTTGTTTGTTTTGCAACTGACAAACCAGTCTTACGAACTTCACGGAAAAATTTTCGGGTGGAAAACGGTTGTTGTTTAGGGACTACACCCAAAGAAAAATGTAGTTCCCAACCACCTCCGCTGTTAATCCACATGCAGTGAACTGTCAGTATTTTCGTGCGATTGTGAAGACAACATATTTTTGGTAAGCATTAGTTGGCAACGAACATTGAAAGAATTAGTTATTTATGCTAGAAAAAATCTACACCTAGATAGCCTAAAGCGATTTTGTTTGAAAATCACGTGACGTTGTGGTGTAAGTGGATCCACCGAAAATACGTCCACATTCACGTAAGGCCCAGAACATACTGCTTTTTTCATGGTTAGCCAGAATTGGCAACATAATTTGAAGACGTTTCAGAGTTATTATGTATTACAAACGAAAGGATATAACCCGCTGAACTACCAAATTACAAGAATCAACCCGAATTATTGTCTGGCTGCTTTTGAGCATAATCCACACCAGAACTTGAAATAATCGTCACTTCCACACTACTGCTTCATAGATGCTGAATATCACGATATCCATGGATTTATCCTCTCCGTCATCTTTTGTGTATGCCTAGTCTAAGACCCGATTTTGAGCACCATTGTAGGAGCATGAAAAGTTCATCCAACAACCCAAATTACCGTGATCACTGATGATTTACTCGAGTGTTTCTGTGAGTAGAAAAGCACAGCTTTGGTGGAAATATGTGGTGGTCAGATTCGAATACATAGCAGTAATTTAGTTCTGGTAAGCTTTTAACTAGAACAAACGAACCTAGTGTTGTACAACAGGCAATCTCGTTTGTAAGTAGTATACGACTCACAAGCGACATTCGGGAACTAAAGGGCAAGCGGTAACAACACTAGGATTACAGTCTCTTAAGTCTGTTAAGTACCGCAGGCTGTATTTCTGCCCCCGCAAGTTTTAGACAAACTCTTACTGTGACGGTGTACTATGTCACTAATCCCCCACATTTTCTTCTCTGAGTTGCTTGAAGTGACTTGATTTGGATTGATAAAATATGACATCTGAGACATAAAACACTGCTTGACAAGTGAACTTTTCGGTTTCTCTTGTCAACGCACGAAAATATGTCTAACTCATTCCTCCTCACTATCGACCAAAATAAACTGAAAATTTCTTAGTATGCATCAATAAATATTAGCCAGAGTCAGAACGTTTTGGTTTACCTTTGGACAGTCCGTTTCGTTTGAGTAGTTATGTAATATACACAAACACACACACAAAATATACGACCTTCAGATTGTGCCAACATCAAGCTCATGAAATACGTTAACGGCTTATGCTTTTCCTGATGTTCATGTTTATTCGACCGTGTGCTCTAAGCAGTTGGGACAGAATAGTTTGACATGCTTATTATGATTGAATCGATTAACACGTTTTACACACAGAATCTTGTAATTCCACCACTGCTGAACCACCACGTCAACCTCTTTTGAAATGCCTTCAGCCGAGTAGAAAAGGGGTCAGTGTTTCATAACATCTCAGTTTTTCAAGCCTTCTAACAACCGTTGCAAACCAGTTAAAATGCTGTTACGTCTAAAAAAGTCCTAGATATTCTTAAATGTCTTCATTTAATTTCTGAAGGTCATAATTTGAGTGATCTTTCTAAGTTCATTGGTAATTTTCGTTAAATGTAGGTGACATATGAATGAGATGCACGGTATATTTCTCTTTCTTTATTCATTAAGCTTTGAGTACTTGTCACCATCTACCGATTCAGACTGTGATCCTTCCGCCCATAATGCATGGTTACACTGTGTACTGCGGCAAAAGCGTCACTCCCTCAAGTGTTGATTTTTTATAGACAACACCTAGCAGAGAGAAAATATTGACACACAACTTCGACTATACCGCTTCAAGTTTCGCCAAGGTGCATGTATGTTGGTCAAGAACCAACACCATTTCTGTTAAGTAAGTCCACCACTCCGAGAACTAGCAGCATCCCGTGATATGTTTCTCATAGGTAGTCGTACCCATAAAAACGTTTGCAAGCACGAAACCTCTGGTGGTATTTGATCCAGATGATCAGTATTCTAGATGAGACTTATTTGTGAAAAGTTAGGGCTACTATCGAATTCGAACCAACAAAAGAAACACCACGTCCAAACGCGGCAAGCGCTCTACCATTACTTATTAGTAATGCAATTTCTATGCTCAACAGTGGCGTTCGTGGATCCCAACGAGAACTGTATGAGACATCTTGCCGGAGCAGTCGAGTCCTTGAATCATTTGGTGGATCCCATATGAGACAGTGGGATGGGTTGATAATCGAGTACAAACGTGAAATTCCCGAGCTCCTGCCATAGCTTCATAGCTCACCTGATAGAGTGCTTGCCACCTTTGGGCATGATGTTTCTGTCGCTGGTTCACATCCAGCCGAAGCCCTGACTTTTCACAATTGGGTCTCATTAAAAATCACAAATACGTCAAGCAGCTTATTAGTAGAATTCGTCAAAGTATCTGGTAATTTCCCGATAGCTTGTGAAACCAGGTTGCACTCACGTCCAACAACGATCAACCATCAACCAATCGACTATCAACTTCGATAATGACCTCCGGCCCGTAAAAGACTTAGTTATTGTTAACAGATCAGTACCAAAAACGTGCATGAAAGGCTTTTCGAACAGTTTGTGAATGTCGAAATTATTGGTAATATGCTGATGAACAATAGCGCATTTTCGCGGAATAACACTGACAACCGATTGTAGCTGTCTCATTTTTATAGACTTTTCGACCAACAAAATCGATTGTGATTGACAGAACAGACACTGGTGTAATGTCACTGAGGAACGTTCTGGTCCTAGCGTGGTTGATAATTCGTCCAGTAAATGTACAAGGGCAGCATGGTCAATTTCACGGGAGTGAATTTCCTTTAGCAGTGCTGAATACACTGAATCGCAGATACCTAGTTTGTGCGCTTTGCAACAATAGTGACATGATTAACAGCCATGAAAGGAGGTATTTCTTATACACAACCCACATGAAGATTGGCGGTTAAAAAATTGACCAGGCAGATAACTGTTCCTGGAAGCTTACTTAATGTGTACAGTGGTTTTGAAGTAAACACGCGTTGCAGGTGGATCTCATCCATTCGTGCGTGCTCTTGTCCTGTCTCAGTGACCTACCAAATCATTTAATCGACCAGGTGACAGGTTAGTAATAACGATCAATGCGTCTATACGTTCTTCTACTCATATTCGCTTTGTCCCCAAGTTGACCAATTATTGTTGTTTACATTTAGCCTGGAAGTCACTGTACACTTGCTATTTCATAGTCATTTTGACACAATGGGTTAAATGTGTACGCCTCCTTGTTTTGTCTACTTTAACTTGCAAGTCTGATATTTTTTGTGCCGTAGATGAACTAAAATGTATTCTTGTTGTTTCAATATATTCTTCAAATTAATGCAGGAAGATGGGAGTTGTGATGCAAACTCTATCCCTTGTAAACTCCGACCTCAGTCGATTGTGGACATGGATAGCCCACTTCATGAAACTGGTGGGAGTAAAACCGGATCAACGCAATTTCGATCTGTGACCACTATTCAACTGCATCTCGGCTTGAATACCACACCAATGATGGACCGGAAAGAGAATCAGAACGCGGTGACGGCTCCGAATGTTACTCAGTACATTGATGGCTGTTGTTCAGGGTTGACGATGGATTTGTTGATTGAACTGATGAAAGATTTGAATTTCGAGGTGGAGCTGTATGAAGTCGAGGACGGATTGTGGGGCGCGTGGACGGTCAGTTTAAAACGTGATTCACTGTTTCGTAATCAACTCATTGTCAAAATCTTTGATACATTTTTTCACTGGCATTTTGATACAGTGTGTTAGAGTGCGCCACTAGGCCAAAAATTCTGTCCTGTGTTAATTTCCCGCTAGTACTCTATACTGATATCAGTGAACTGTGACGTAGTTTGGAGGGGGTGGTAGCCATTATGGGGTTCAATATTGACTTGAACGTTTCACAGCGTTGCAAAGTGAGCAACCGGCTCCCAGTCAACAGCATTAAATTTAGAGTGGTTCACTTCTGATGGTTAGGTTGCGCGGGATATCATTGTGGGGACGAATAACTGGTTATTAACACTCGCAAACGGAGCCTAGGAACACTTGTTTCAAATGTCTTTCGACTTTATGAATTAACGATGACAAGGAAGGAATTTTCTGTCTTGATTACTCATTAGATGATACGGCTCGTTTCGGCCACATTGTTTCTTAATTGTGTACAGCTCGGTTGTGCGTCTCATATTGAACCAAACTTCCATGTTTGTCGTTTATAGCTTGCGAAAGGTATTACCCCTATGGACAAAATATAACGCAGCGCCACTCCATGGTATACAACACTTCTTTCAATAAGTTATCCAAAGGGGTTAATTAACCTGCATCAGTTCTTCATTTGGTATCGACGACCTAGATGAGGTTCATTAAAATATAATATCTTTCATCAGTCACTTCAGTAATTAAAAATTATACTTTTGCCTGGTTTGAATAATCACTTCGGGGAAACAGGTGAAGTTTCTAGCAGCGTACAAGCCCGTTCTGTTAGCTGAAAACACAACATATAGATGTGTGTGCATTGTACAGTCTGTTGTAACAGCATCACAGGTGGGTTTAGCTGCTACTGTGACGTGAATGTTCTCATCACTAAGCTGTGTTTTCAAACACCTTAGTCATCAACATCATTGCAGCATAATGAAAACAACCCAGATTCTTCAGTGCAGCCGTTGTAGTACGCTTGATGGACTGTAATTATGGTCAGCTTTTGCTCGCTTTCTTATGCGTCTTTCCTAACCGTAACACTTACAATTACTGACCTTCCGAAACTGACATTACCCCGTGAGTTCTCTTTCCTTTTTAAACCGACCAAGACACATTGTGATATGCAGCCAAACTGAATGGTGGTATGCATTACTCTAACATCGATTTGTTAAGAAAATAGTAGAGGTGTATCACATTGGTCATATTTCGAATACCTGAACACAACTAACTTGCGATATTTGGTAGCACTAATTTTTATAGATTCCACATTGGGTTACGTAATCCACTTTCAGTTTCCGGGTTGTTCTAGAATTGGACCTAATTTGAATCGGAAACGTCCGACATCAGTTTGTACTTGAATGACTTGGTGAAGGCCCAATAGCAATTGTTCTGTTCCTTTGAAAATTAGTGGTTACGCATCTGACGCTGTTCGTCAAAGACATGCTGGTTTAACACAATCGAATGTTGATTGGTCAAATCATTTTGTAATACTCTGTTTCAACCTTGTTGGAGTATAATCCTTGCCAGAAGCTACAGTTGAACGGAAAAGTAATTCCGTTACTTACACTACAACCAAACTGACAAAGCAACATTTATTCATAAAGCAACAAAAAACGCTGTATCAAAATTAGATGCTCTGTTACGCTGAACGATTTCTTACCTACATAACAGTGTTTCAAGATATTTGTTTCGTGCTGTTTGTGTAGTTTGGGCTGAATTGGCTAGCAACAAATCACACCTATAAGAAACCACTGTGACCTCAGTTGCCTTCGGTAAGTTGATTGACGAGTAGTATGTACTTCGGTACTCTCACTATCTCAGTGTCCATAAGGTTAGTTACTAGTGATCCGTTAGGGTTTCACTTCTGACCTTGAAAAGATTGTAATCGGACCAGATGCTTAAACCAAAAGTTAAACCATCTCTCTGTGAATAACCTGAAATGTCCCTTATCTCCCCTGTTCTCTATTTCGCTTCACTGTGTTCGTGGTTGTGCGCCCGATGCGAATGTACAGCCGGATGGATGGAACGGTATCATTCGTACATTAATGGACCATAAAGCGGATATGGCCGTGACCTCATTGAAAATAACGCCCAATCGGTCACAGCAGGTGGAATTCAGCGTGCCTTTTCTTGAGACTGGCATTGCCGTGATAGTGGCGTTGCGCGAAGGAGCCATTTCGCCAACGGCATTTCTCAGTAAGTGAAGTTCCACTACGGTTGGGTTGTAAAAATAACCCAATCTGGAGGGATGAGTTTATTTACTTTCAAACTGATATAGGGTTGATTTACTCTGACTGACAGTCATGACCTTTGTTCACTTCCCCAAATGTGCAGTATTTATAAATTCTTTTTCTCTCCGGTTTCAGTGTACTGCTAGTGTCGTTCGCCGATTAGTCACGTGATTTTTTCAATGACCCAGTGCTGTAAAAACGGGGATGGATAGACTACTTCGGGTGCACTTCAAACCTTGTACCAGATGGTATTGGTGAGCCACAAGGTTAAACTTTGCTGTTAGAATCAAAATGTTTGTTGAACTGCACGCCCAGTGATTCTCAGCCCCAAAATAAAAACAGTATTGGTGGGTTAACTTCCTACAGACGATCAAGTCCAACTGACCACATTTGATAACCGCAGGGACACTAATCAAACAGATAGCTGCAAAAATGTTGACAGATTTGAAGTTCCCAGTAATCTGACGGTAGGAAAGTTTGTTATGAATAGCAAACTGTCTACACTCCAAACGATTGTTCATTGAACACCTGCCGGTGATCAGAATTATGGTCTACTACTCACGCGTGCCCTTGGGTAAGCTTTTGTCGTAGTAAGTTGTTCATTTTAACAGTTCTTAACAAGAATTGGAAGTTCATAATTCGGCTTTCTGGCTACTGAGCTTTCGATATCATTTAAGCTTAGTTAGTTGCTTTCTACACTTGTTATACCTCATGATGAGCTATACCACGCGATTAATTTCACCACGTGACTGAATTGACAAGGACAAAACAGCTGACAAAGGAAAGAAAGTCTAGACCTGCTTACATTCTGTGTGCATGTTACATACATGTTTGACAAGTTGTTGCCTAGCTCATACTTGCCCTTTAAATGAAGTGCTGTAGGCAGAAGTTAACGTGTGTTCTAAGTTGTCTTCAGTTAACCGCATCAAATATCGTCTAGCAGGTTTAATGAGATTGGAGATTTCGACCTGTTCCCGGAAGTCCTAACCGCGGGGTTATCGATTGGAGTTAACAGACAGTAACTGTGTCTCCTCTCGAGACGATCGGCCAACCTGAACATTACTCACGTTCACATATGATAATTCGGTCGTGCCTAATACGAGGTCAATGGCGCAGTGGTAAACACGGTTCCCTGCACATGAGCATCGTGTTCGTGGTTCAAGTCCCGGCTGCAGTAGCGATGATATGCACTACTGACAAGCTCTAATGAGAGCGAAACTCGAGTCTAGTGCTTCTTTTCGAATGTGGTCCGACTGGATAGTCTATGGGAATGCGAGATCTGCGATCAATTGTGGGTGATGTTCGAATTGAAATAAACCAAATTCCCGACTACTCATCAGCATCAATTATAGTCGTGTAGTCGACATGAGAACAAAATTCTAACTGACACATGTAAGTTAGTCTAGGGCAAGAGTACGGTTAACAGCTTAACCTACGGCATACAAAGACTGGCAGTTTTGAGCACGTTCGACCTGTTGCCAGAAGCTGATCAACAGAGTTTCGTGATCCTCCAAGAGTTGGATCCAGTCTTCTCATTCAGATAAGGTTTTAGTCAGTCCAGTTTCGAAACATTTATCTAACGGCGATCAAAATGAACAATGGCCAAGTTTCCTTTTCTGAGTGCCACTCAACAACAGACTCGTCAGTTCATCTCTCATATTCTTTTAGATGTGCTGCTTGGCACTGGTTTCACGCCTTTTTGTTCCACTGATGTAATGAGCTCTTCAGACGGGACTGGTAGATGATGTGACCGGTGTTGAACACGGGATTTCATCTCTTAACGTAGGGTTGAGACAACTTATCGACTTTCGGGGATTGAACAAGCTTGCTGAATTGAAAACGCGCTTCAGTGCGGTTTTAATCCTCTTGCTAAATCTAATCATCGATATACTGCAGTTGGAGAGAAATTTCACATAGTTCAATTCATACACCACCCACATTCAGTAACAACCTTTACGTTAAGAAAATAATTTCGGTTGGTGCAATTAGAAAGGAAGTACTAGACATGGGTTTCGAATTTGTTAGGGCTAATCAGCATTGAGTATTCTCTTCCGGACAGGAATTTGCACTCCAGCCCTCGTGTTTGTAAGACCAGCGTATTAACCAGAACGCCAGGAATCACACAATAAGCATGACCGAATGATCGTATCTAAACGTCCCATCACAACCTTGTATGAATAGTGTTCAGTTTGCCTGATCTCTAGGAAAGAAGAAAGAATAGAATCGCTCTGTTCATCTCAGTCGATAACCCGTGATCAGAACCATCCAATTAGATTGAATTTACTGACTTCATTGAAGCAAGTAAGTATGGTATGAGAGTCTAATGGAAGTAGTTGATATACACGACTCCCTTTGGAACAAATCGAATTTTCGATGAAGTTGCCTCGCTCTGTTTTCTGACAAAACGCTATGAAGTGAAGAATTTTGTGCGTCAATATCTTCTCGGTTGACAGTCAGTCGCTGGGACAGTGTATGAACTAGTTGCCATTTGTGAGCGACAGGAATGAAATGCATGAAGTTTACTTAGTATCTGGCACATATACTAGCTTGTGGTATAATGTTAGGTCAGGTTCCCAGGGCATGGTAAATCGATCTAAATAGGCTGGACAATCACATGTAGCACATGTGCTAACCCAAGGTCAAGCAACCTGCAACCAAACTATGATGTGTTAGACTGGTCATCACAGGGCATAGATAGTGTTGTCTCTCGTTTCAGGTGGGAAACCGAAGGGACAATCTAATGGTATATTTGAAAAGAGTAAGTTAATAGTAAATCACAGAAATTCTAGAGCTTTCGCAGATTACGGTAAAGCTATGCACACCAATAAACTTGGCACCAGGTGCTTGGACTGAATAGCGTGAACTGCATACTTCACGTTGTGATCAAAATACTTGAATCGCTTAAACTTGAAGGCTTCGGCTATTTAGTGTATGGATTTGTGATATGATGTTTTATGAGGATTTATGATATTTATAATATGAACAAGTATCGTGACCAAATAACTCCGTGTGGAAGAAAACAAAAAAAATCCAAAAGCAGCAATCTAAAATGATTTGCTTGGAGGCCGCCTTTATAGTTAACACTGATAGACCAATGCACACAAAAAATATGACACATGCATGGCTGTCGACCACAAGCTCTAAGGCTTTGTTGCCGCTCCATTGGTCAGTACGTCGTGCTGTTGCATTTATTAATGCGCAAGTGCAGATTTTAGAGCGTGTACGGTTGCGTCCGTTGTGTTTCGAGATCCAAATGTGCATCGTCCTTATTTGTCATGTAATCATATACTATGGAAAAAGATGGCGTTCCTCCACAAGCAGTCTTCCAACGAACTGAGGAAACTATCTTTTCTAGAAAGAAAAATAAAAAGTAGACTTCATTGTGAATTTTTGCAATATTTCAAAACTGTTTCTATTCAGGTACTTTGGGTAAACAATCATTAAACAGTGATTCAACCTAAAGATTCACTTTATGGTTGTAACCAACTTCATTTACTGAGCGGAACTAGTCAAACCACTAATTATAATTCAAGCGGTTATCGTTCAAACATTATGTTAGTAAATCAATCCATTTCCGAAATATTGCTCAATGAACGTGATATCAGACGTTAGATAATGCTCACTTCCACAAAAACACATTAAAGGCTGGTTTATGGCAGATAACAGTCCATTAACAACCGATCTCCGTCCAGTCCTTATTCATTCCGTCGACAAATCAATGGACTCCATTGCGCTTTCGACAACTACATTTAATCACATACTCTGATCTTCAAAGCTTTCGCTTACAGTGATTTGTGACGTAACATGTTGTATATGCATTCTGATCCTATCCGTTTTGCCCATTACTTTACAATTTTCAGAACCCTATGATTATCAGTCTTGGTGCGTCATTCTGGTGTTCAGTGTTCATGCAAGCGGAGCAGCCCTGTTTATCTTTGAATGGTTTAGTCCTAACGGACTTGACAGGGGTCAAACTGTGGGTAAGTAGACGTGATTGTAGGATATCTGTTACTGAGAACTTGGTATGATAAATTCGGTTGAAGTTTCTGTTTTGCTCAACAAAATTACGTTGCCTGTGAACAACTGCTTCACTGTGATGTGAATCTCCTGATGAGAAAAACGTTTCAATGGTTCTGTACATAACAACGGTTTCTCAGCTAGCTGAGAGGTCCGTGTATTGAGCGAAAGGAAGCTAGTAATCCGCTCCAACTTCATTGCGGTAGGTAGATTACGCTTATACTTCCTCATGGCTAACACTGGTTGCATGTTGGAAACACATCAAATATAATCCGGGCATTATTTAGTGCCAAGTATGTTTTTTTATTGAAACGTGTCAGACATTAAACAGAAGTAATGTCTGGTAAAGCTTCTTTCATTAGTACACTTCAGTTTGTTTTAAACACTCGTTACTCTCCATAGGTGTAATCCTGGTTTTGGTTGAATGCCCTATTGGAGCAGGTGACTTAAATGTTACTGTTGCCTTGCATGGACGTCTGCGTTGCACGTAAGATGAACGTAACTCGACGATACTGACTACATAGAAGATACACTGCCGATGTTACTGCTGCTACTCATGATTATGATGATTATCGTCGTCATCATAATACACCCGAAAAACACCAAACATACCTGAAAGGTCATCTACATGTGATTTCTACTAGAGAAACTAATTATTTTGCAATGGCTTTCTTGGTTCCCGTGATTGATTCAAAGAAGATCATTTACAACTTATGATATGTCGTCAGAATGGTTCGTTGACCATCTGTGTGGAATGGACAGTCGGCCATTCAGATCAACTGGAAGTCCGACTACAGGGGGATTTATCTGTAGTATAATCATTCCTCGCTAGGTATATAGGAGCTCATAGTGGCACCGAAAGTTGAGTTGGCCGCTACACGATGCATACCGTTGCTATGATATCACTCAACACTTCTTCTGCTTACGCATCGTGCAGTGACCTGTGAAACGGTGTGCTGCGAACCGACTGATAACTAAGGTTTGATGGCCGGTTTTGCCGTGCCGGTTAGTGTACGGGAATTGGCATGTGACTCACTGGCCATCCATCCTGTAACTCCGATTTGCTGACAAAATCCTCTATAAATCAGGGTTTGTTGGAATGAATCTGTACATTACCCAAAGTTCCAAAAGGAAAACCTGCGAAAGAAGACGGTAGGATTCAGAAGAAACACTGTGAGTGTGTTATCAAGAATGAAGAGCATTGAACTTACTGATGAATAATTTGCGATTAGGACTGACGCAAATTGAACGTCGATTACATAGGATCGTAGTGTTTTCTTCAACTAAATTCCTTGACAAACCATGTTCACTTGTCCACATGTCACCTTGTCCACTAGCAAGTGTAACTGGCATCTGAATGACAACCGACCAAATTCTACGAATCTGACTGACAATCCTATTGCATCGGGTAATACTCTGTAAGACATAAGGAACTACCTCAATAGTATAACCTTGAATTTTCCAACGGGTGTGTGAGACTAGTACAATTATAGAAAGCGGATGACTGGAATCAGCCATGGATGATCAGCGAACCAGAACGCACTAAGTTTAAATGAACACAACAAATAAGATCTCCAACAACAAACCACGTCCGAAATTACAGCATCAGTAATCTCTTCCAATGAGGTCAAGATAGAGCGGACATTTTTGGGTAATCAGCGTTCTAAAATGCACGCAAGTGGAAGTAATTTAGAGGATATGCACAATATATTCGAATTTGCTTAGAAATCAATTAATTACCTGCGCATAAATAATAACAAACATGACAACAAATATGACAGGAGTCACATGATCCCTGACATCCGGTGTGACACTTAATGTGGTTTCATCAACAACATGAAGGTCACTTTTTGGTTCCTGGTTCAAAGAAAGCCGTCAGCGGAAGCAACACTCGAATCAGTCGTATGTTTAAGTAACCACCACAGTAGGTCTCGAAAATCGGTTGCGAATCACAGAACAAATTATCAAGCTCAATTAAACAATACATAAACTGACACCATTCAACTTTCATTCATGTCATCTAATGCACCGTTTCAAAAAAAAACAGCCATCAGATTTGGCAACCAAGTTGTAAAGAGAAAATCTTACCAATAAAAAGACTCGTTTCCAACCGTGTGTTCCTCAATTCTACAGAAATTTTGACAAAAATATGACGCATGTCAGTAATTAACGAGGTTTCTGAGAACAATAGAGTTTTATACCGTGCTCTTTATAATACACACCTCATTGGAGGCTACTGTCATTGTAACCTTCGTTCAGGAAATCGAATAATTTATATATACCAAACAATTTAGAAAGAACCTCCTATAGTGAAAGTACTGGAGCTCGTGTATGATTTTTGTAAGGTTTTGGCTCAACACAACGTTTTGAAATAATATCATAGTTCAGAAACTAAATAAGTTCTGAGGTTGTGTGCTCATTTTCAATGATTCTCTTCGAGCATTACTAGGATCGATTGCAGTGTGTATGCTCCTGCCGAATGTGCAGTTTCTACATGTGTCAAAACCAACGAGAAATCGGTCACAGCAGAGTATGAACTTGTGAGAAAACATTTAGAGAGGTCAAACATTCTTCGATTTGTTACCAGTTTCCGCACTGTTATGGTTCTGACTGTCTTTGTTGGTCTTTTTGTATTGACACATCCGTCAATTTATCTGTTTCGGTACAACAAACTAAAAAATGTTTCTTGTATCACACTTTTGTTTTTTAACACAAACAGGACACCGGTTCTCACTATTTCGTTCTTTATGGCTCATATGGTCCATGCTATTCGGGGCAGCAGTGAACGCAGATAATCCCCGTGGTGTCGCCAGTCGATTTCTGGCCAATATTTGGGCGTTGTTTGCACTAGTGTTTCTTGCCTCCTATACAGCTAATCTGGCGGCTTTCATGATTGCCAAAGAAGATTTCTATGACTTGAGCGGAATGAATGATTGGCGGGTGAGTTCTGCTATTCTTGATGGTTGGAAAAACCCACATTTTGGTGTTCTGTCATCCCACACTGTAGATAACGTGTACACATACACACACATCTTGCTGTGTGTCCATAAGATAGATCGTACAAACTGTTCACAAAGAGCCCTATTCAACAGATATTGAACAAAAGATGTTCCGGTGAATAACACGGTCATCTGCTAACCAATGTGATAAGTAATCCCATGGGAACTCGTTAGACTGACAGGAATAATCAAAACTGCTCAACTGATTAGCGCTAATTACATGTCATTGTGAGATCTGTGAGTTACTTTTTACAAATGAGTGCTGAAGCATTTATTGCGTTACTAGCAACCAACCGGTTGTTAGTCAAATAAATGAAAATCTGAACAAAACTGTGAACGTTCTGTCAGTACTGTGCTGCCAAATATATCCTGCTCTAATTCTGGGAGAACGAAAAAGCCAGATCGTTTGACTTCTTTGCATTCAACTTGCTCGATTCGTCAGCAGGCACACAATGAAAATGTACGGGAAAATCAATTTGTTAACCCCTATAACACATTTTGCTAACCAACACTCATAAAATGAGTGTACCATTAACAAACTTTGTGGTCAGATAAGGAAAACGTCCTTCTCCGGCAATGCATGCCATAGGCATGCATGTAACCATTCGGGGGTCAGAATGAAAACTAGAAATGCTGAGATAGTGACGATTGCGGTTATTACATCGGTGACTATTTGAGTCATCGGCGGCATCCCGAACAATGTAAGTTTGTTTTATACGGAAAACTTTGTATTGCTGTGTGTAAATGTGTACGTGTAGCATTCGGTATAAGGGCAAACCAAAATGCACACACATGCGCAAATCTGATCCTGCGAAGTGACGTGTGAATGATCTTCAATCATAATTTCCTAACGGTGATTTTCACTAGCAAAAAAAAACACCCAAGAAGTGTATCTATCTAAAAAAAACTTACGCGAGGTGCAAAATTTGTTTGCGGTTGTTCCCTTTTGAGAAAAACGAACCTCTCGAACCCATAAACGAAATAATTTTAGGCGTCGAAATTGACTAACTGCTGTCACAGAGAGTCAGTAAGAAAGGCTTGTTGGACCAAACTCAGTTTCAAATTGAACGTCACTCACAAGTGATCGCAGCTGACGCATTCCCATAGACTTTCCAGTCGGCCCCTTTCGAGACGATCGGGCAACCTGATCATTACTCACAAGCGAAAGTGGTTGAGCGTTCACATATGATGATTCGGTCGTGCGAAACTCGAGTCTAGTGCTTCTGCTGTTCGAAAGGGGTCGACTGGAGTCTATGAGAATGCGACAGCTGCGATCAATTGTGAGTGATGTTCAATTTGAAATTAACCTAATCTCCGACTACTCATCAGTAATCCAAACTCAGTTTGTTTGCCCGCTAACCGCAACGACCAGAACAATGACGCACATGAAAAAACGTTCTCTTCAGCAGTTTTTACATATCATTGTGGCAGCCTAACGGTATCCACATCCGTCAACTATATGCCTGTCACAAACTTGCTGAAGCGTATGCATGATGCTGTTCAGATGCTGTTGCATATGAGAATGAGACATCGATTCCTCTGTAGCATGTATTCTCTTTCAGTTTGCAAAGATACTGCACGATAGCCCATGGGGTTCCTTGTTTTCTATCAAGTGGTAGGAACCACTTTTGTAAAGTATTTGTTCCTACCTGATCTTTGTATAATGATTGCTTAATTGTTGCAACAAGTTGAAATCGAAGGGTGACCCATTGTTTGTCTGTTCTTTCTAGATGGACCATGGCAACACGAAACGCCAGAACCCGTTAGGAACTAGGGTCTGTGTATTAATAATAGACGCGTGGTTGATTTTACAAATTTTACTAAGTGTAGTTAGCTTACTCATTGTGTAGCACACATTGTTTCGATCCCAGAACAGTAAAACGTCCTTCCTCTCATGAAAAACACCTTCGCCATCACTAGAAGGATTCTCATGTCAGGAAGTAGTGTATTAATCTGTTTACTTATCTGTCACGTCTATCTCATGCTTTTCTGGTTTACTGTTGTCGATTCATGTCATATCTCGAACACGTATGAAATTTACTGTGCTTGGTGTGTCGGCCATAATCAGTTGGTATTCGTAACACGTTTGAAACATTCACTCAGTTCGAGTCACGCAGGAATGTCACGTGAACACAGGATACCATATTTAGAGACGATGATAAACGGTCCGACGGTTTTTTACTTTCATTCATAATATATCCTCAGTTTTTATGTTCACGAGATACTTCGTCAAAACCTGCTGGATGTCGACCGATGTCATCAGTTTTATAAGCTTTTCCGTAAACTATTTTATAAAACACGATAGCTCACTTTGTGCATTTTTGAAAGACCCAATTGTGGAACTGCAAGATTTCACTGATAAAACACAACATACTGTGTACCAGCCAATTCAGTGGGTTTATGTCAAGAAATCCTCCATTTTGGTTTAATCAACCACCCACTTCAGTGCCTTATTGCTGGATTTACGTGTTAACCTAACCGAAGTGGACTTCATATGAACAAGTCGGGTGGCTATTTGTATTTACCAAGTAAGTTACAATTTACATGTGCCGTTAGTCTCAAACTCAATGGAGTCTGTTTGTGTTAAGATGTACGACTGTCAACGCAAAAATTGTTTGTAAAAACAGACTGCCCCACACAGTGCTAAAATGATAGACACATAAACTGTTTACCAAACACAATCTGTGAAGAACGTTCCGAACAGACCTAAAATGTCCGCCTATGTCTGCCTAGATTAATGAACAATTTAGAGTGTCAACATATGGAGTTTAAAAACACTTTCTGAATCAGGGTTTGGTGATTTGTTCGTTGACAGGAAAAATACAAATGATCTGACTTTTTGGTCCTGTCATACTAACGGACGGTACAGCGAGTACGTGAAGGGAGTCTTACGGACGATAAACCTCATCACCATTATAAACATCCTCATCGTAGACAGTAATTTATCAGTGGTTCACGCTAAGGTTTGACTGCTTAGTTGTTTGAAAAACCTAAATGGCGGTCTACTTGGATGTGTCCACACGACAAATCAAAGTTAATCAGCCATGGACCGTGGTGACCTAATGTGAACAAGTTCACTGAGTTCACATCCGTGATGTGGCTTGTTTCAGTCCCCTTCTAAAAATAGTGCAAAAAGCTCAACATTATTTCTTGAACGTCAAAATATTACATCCACGAATATCCAACGAAGTTGCTTCTTTAAGCATCGTTCTAGTATAAGTAAGTGCAAAGCATACCTTGCTGGCTGGTTGCAGGAGAGCAAAGCCAATTAGGAGAACCAAACCCAACGTTGAGGACTGACACTATCAACTTGGAAACGACCCACCTGCGAGAGAATTTGTCTTTACCTAGTTCTGAACCGCTGACTGGGACAGAATGTCAGAACACGGTAGGCTCTCCACCAACCGAATCACAACCTTGTCCCAACAATTCAGAAATTTCACGTTTGAGTCTGTTCGCCAACCATATTGTGCTACTACTTCACTTAACTAATCTGATTATTTGGCTACTGAAATAAGTTGGGAAACGCGTCAAGCGCTAGATGTGAAAATACACTGCCTGCCAACACCTTACAAGCAACGTCGGCTAGCTCCGTAACGTGATAAGAATACCACTCGAGTCGAATTCTTTTTCACGAAATGGACTCATCAAAGAAACATCGGATTACGAAGGCTGCGATCAAATCTGGATGGTGTTTAATGTGTAGTAGTAAAGATCTCCGAATTTTGACCGAGACGTTGCTTCAACCTAACTGTAAGGTCTTCACCAGGGGGGTATTTATTGAGGCAAAAAAGTAGCCTGTTTGTTTCTACATATTAGACAAACAAATTCTAATCCGAAGCACAAGTTTGGATTCATCAGATAAAATGTTTTACCAAAAGCTAACTGTAGTTTGGATGTTGGACTGTCTAGTATTGAAAACGTTTCCACCTGTACATGCTGGTTCACTTTACTAGCTGTGCTTCACTAAAAGCCGTGGTAGATGGACTTGTAACCCGGTGGAAAAGCCACCGAAAGTATCGATAATATATCGTTTTTACACACTTACTAAATAGTAGACGTACAATTTTATTTGAACGTTAATCATAGATGTTCAAGTTCGGATAGGTACACACGGTAATCACACAGACGCATGTCGCTCAATTTCGCGAAACCTGTAATTCCGATTGAGACAGCACTAAACTTCGCACTCGTATTGGAATACCAGCAAAACTGTTTGCTAGCATTGCTCACCACCGTCTTCACAGATAACAGTTAAAATTTCACTGTGTTTACATCGTCAACCTGAGCAATTTACTGTTGAGTAGTTGCCCGAGTTCCCCAAAGTAGTTTTAGTCAATAATCGTCGTCTAACTCTACATGTGCCAAATTTCAATGATAACAATGGTTCCTGAAGTCAGGCTTGATGGGAAGCATTTTCTATTGGCATATCCGCCCAAGTATTGTATATACTCGGAGGTTTGTATTTAGCTGTTTCTTCGTAAGTAGAACTTAACAGTCGTTGTGCAATGTAACAGGTAGGTAGACCCACAATAATTAATTTA
This sequence comes from Paragonimus heterotremus, assembly GCA_013368495.1. NCBI lineage: Eukaryota > Metazoa > Platyhelminthes > Trematoda > Plagiorchiida > Troglotrematidae > Paragonimus > Paragonimus heterotremus. Next base: position 68,012 of record LUCH01001203.1, on the reverse strand, counting down.
TCAACAGACTATCGATCATCTTCGAAGGCCTAATGAATCCTTATCCACACTACTCAGTTATTTAGATGAGACCCAACTGTGAAAAGTCAGAGCTTCGGCTGGATTCGAACCACCGGCAGCAACACCATACCTCTACGCGACAAGCGCTCTACCAGCTGAGCTACGAAGCCACGCCAGGAACTCGGAAATTTCACATTTGGACTCGGTTACCCACCCGTCCCACTGTCTCATATGGAATCCACCAAATGATCCAGAGGATTGACTGCCCCGGCAGGATTTCTTGAACAGTTCACGTTGGAATCCACCAACGCCATTTTTGAGCATACAAGTTTCCGAGCTCCTGGCGTGGCTTCGTAGCTCAGCTGGTAGAGCGCTTTCCGCCTAGAGGCATGGTGTTTCTGTCGTTGGTTCGAATCTAGCCGAAGCCCTGACTTTTCACAGTTGGGTCTCATCTAAATTTCATAAACCTGCCGAACTACTTATAAGTAACTCAGTTATTTGTTGATAGATATTCATTTATCGAGCAGGTCAATCAATCGAAAGTCAGTTTAAGAGAATTCACCCTGTTAACTGTTCTGATGGTTCCAGGTGTTGCGTCAGACAGTGTACAAACCCTATTCCGACTACCTGGACGTGAATATTAATAGCTTCAGAGAGATATCAACTTGCTGTAAGCCATGCAACCAGTCACTTTGCCAAACCCCTAATCTCTTCTGGATGTCGTCGATTTGAAATCCAGCTCAACAGCTGAAGTAATCTCCTTGTAACTCATGTGTTTCCTTGTTGATGACTCGTCCAAGTCTGTCAATCCTGTCCCCAATAAACTATCCGGACGGAATAAGGTGGTGTCAGTCAATGATGGTTGCATTCACTATACACAAAACCTTTACACTTCAAAATGCAAACTTGCATACCATTTCAAAAACTATATTGACTTCTTAAAAGCTTGGATTTTTCTCGTGAAGTTAAGTGGAACTTCATAAACGGCTTTCATTATTTTCGCCGCATAAGCTCCATTTTCTCTATCAAGTAAACACAACTTACAAGGGTTTAAACTTATTTACATAAGTGGGCAAGCTCTTTGAAACAATGAATAACTTTTTCTGGATAAGTAACGAATGATATACAACTATATCATGGTTAAAATATGCTCCAAAATTTTCAACGCATTTTTGGAACTTAGTGGTTTCAATTGTTCTCATCAGGTCTCTTCGGCAAGCCTAAATGCAAAATTTGAATGGAACTGTTTACTGTTTAGAAAAAGACAATAGAGCAGCCCGACTAAAACCCGAATTGTTCTTTCATTAAATTTGGGTCACGAGAATGTTCAGGTCTGTTATGGTGCTGTCGTGTCAGAAATTTTACTAATACTAGGAAATTTTGAAATAAAACTGCACTGGAAAAAGTTGTCCAAATTAATCATTATCGTTATCTGGTCGATAAATCCTAATTCAGCAGACATTAGGTTGAATCATTTGGTGAATGCCACATAACACTGGATTGTCTAGATGACTGAGTCCAAATGTGATACTTTCGAGCTCCTAGCATAGTTCCGTGGCTCATCTGGTATAAGCAGTTGCCATATTTGGACATGCTGCTTCTCTCATTGGTTCGAATCCAGCAGAAACCAGTGGTTTTCCACAGTTGGGTCTTATCTAAATCACGTTATGTTCCACACTACTTATAAATGAAAATTAGCATTGTGAGCAGAATCATGAGTTTACGAGTAAACATTACGATGGAAAGTTGGAAACGACTCGGAAACAGTACAAGTATTACTGATGAGACCTACTGAAAAATCTCTATCAAAGGCATTCAGTAGTACAATTGGTCCAGAATTAACCCAGAATGTCTTCAAGAAAGAGAACGGACCTTTTAGACTAATGCTATAGACCACACAATTGCATCCGATCAGAAACGGGTTACGAAGGAAGGACCGTCTGCATTAACTTTAGTGGTCATACAAACACAAATTTCCTGAAACAACTACGGTAGATTTGCATGAAGTCAACTGTCGACCAAGCCTACATTCGCTGACGCGACGTAACAAGTCGACATTATCGATCGGTCGACATGTCGTCGTAGATTTCACAAATAAATCCGAAGAAGCATTTTGAGCCGAAGGCTGAAAGAATATGTGATTTGCAAATCAACTTTCAAAATGACTACACACCGGTCAGCAAAATTAAGTTTTGATGGGAAGAAATTAAGGTTTTGTAATAATTTAATTTTCCCTTGTGCACAACTATTTTTGACTAGCAAAAATGGGATTGCTTATATACATTAAACTTCACTAACTGTACAATCCAGTTGGAGCAGTTGGAGTGTGAAAGAGTACTGATTGTTTTTGTGAGGCGGAAACTGCTGTTGAAGTAAACTGTTAGAGTAATTCATCTTCTTTAACTGAAGCATAAAAACCATCGTATTATAACTCTTGTCAACACAAGTTCCGATTTTGAAACCTGTACGATAAATCCTCACCAATATATGCCATCCACTGCGTAAGTATGCATTGCTTACATAGCCATAATACTCATCTGGTATTACGATTCCACTAGATTTGTGTTTGAACAGATGATTTAGGTAGCCATTTCCCGGCTGTTGTCATCTCATCAACTGAACACAATCTCTCGATCTTAAACATGACACCGGTTAATAGGCACAGAACTGAAGACGTACCCAGACAAAATGTCTTGTCCGGTATAAGTGGCTCGGTCTTGAACCAAATTGGAATAGAGCAATGTGTTACTAGTTGTTTTGTGGATAGTTGGCATCGTCTATTGATGACAAACTACGGCGATAAACAAGGATTTATTTGCCTCGATCAACAACGTACTCTGATGAATTACTGAAAAAATTGATTCTAGAAAGGATCCGTATAGGGTTGTCAAAGTAGGGAAAGGCTTTAAAAACATCTAAAGGTTCCAGCAACATTTTGAATGATTAAGAAATACTGGTGTTGCGGAAATTACCTCAGGAAAACTTATCGAATTTGAAAAATGTCATCTGGTTCAGCAGTTCACGATGAAAAACGCAGTCTAACGTTGTCACTGTCGCAAATTATTCACGTCTGTATCACCACACACGGGCACGCAGTGCTCAAAGGAGCTCCCTTGTACTGAATGACCAAAAATGATCTCTTTCGTAAGGGTTTATGAACATATGTTGGTTGGATAATGCACTTTTCTAAAGCAGCTGTCATCGATAGTGACAGGTTCTGGTGTGCTACCCGTAGAAAAGTTCGAGGAACTCGATAGAACGCACTCAGATATTTCGTCGAATAAGGGAGTTTGCGAACTAGACAACTATCAGAGCACATTGACACTAGTGACAATAAATTTACCCATTCTCGTAACTTGCACTTGTGTGAAACTCTTTTGATCTTTCCAAGAGGTACAAATTATTGTTACAGACGAAGTTCTTTAACATTTCCACCAGCAAATGTTTTTAGTTGAAGAATTTCGTTTAATGTGGTCTAAACACCACAATTATGTCGTCAAAGGTTCCTCACTGTCACAGCTCATTTACAGTGCACAAAAAGACCACAAAATAGGATTTATATCGGTTAAAAGAAATCCACGATTTTTAATTGACTGAAAGGCTATTACCTCGAAATAACTCCTTGTAGATAAGAGGATACTCGGTATCTGAACTGGCAACAAAATTAAGCAACTTCAGCATCACTCACAAGCAACTTTGCCTGAACATTCAGATATTATAATTTGAACACGGTTGATGTGAGGTCAGTTTTGAAATGATCAACGAGGTTCTATCACTTAACGTGCGGAGAAATTTGAATCCTGATCACGGTTAGAAGATGGCCTACTGCTGAGTAGTAACAAAAGCGAAACCTCAGTATCGTGTTGGCTGAAAAGCTTGTTTGAAACAGAAAACTTGCAACAAACATGACCAAGCTTCAGTTCCTTTCAGTGGCATATTTTCCAACCCTATGAGTTTCAGCTACGAAGTTATGTAGGGTGGACGTATTCTGACTTATTCATTCTCATGTGGTTGCATAACGGTGCCAGTCATCCAACTTGCGAGTGCATGAAGTTTAATCTGTTTAGTTTGACGTGAACATCGATTATCAGGTACAACTTTTGTTCTCATTCATACTTCCAACTAACACACAGCTTCAACAACCGTGGAATGTGAAGCCTCCTTTTCGATTCGCCACAATTCCGAGTGGAGCGACCGAAGAGAATATAAAAATTAACTTCCCAGAAATGGCTATCTACATGCACAAGTTCAACAGATCTACGGTGGAAGAAGGTTTGAAGTCACTGAAGGCTGGGTATGTCTATCAGGATTGATTTGACTAAGAATGATGGGGTACTCATTCCACAGACCGGCAGAATACTGATATTAGAAACCGAATGTTTTGGCCACTACTTAATACTGTTTCGGAATAAGTTATAATGTGTAGTTGACCGGGCATCTTAATATTGCATCAACCTAATGAATTCAGTTATCTGTTAGGCAGTTCATGTTCATACCGTACTTCTCCAGAATGTAGATTTTTACTTCTAAACTTCATCAAAATTATCAGCAGTCCAATACTAATCACTACTGTTAATTAACTGAGGAGATATGTCAGTTTTTGTCCCATGAAGCAAACTATGAAAAACGAATCTGAAGTGTTCAACTGACCAAATATAGACATCATATGAGTAAGCTTTTAAGTTCGAGTCGTTTTAACCAAAGCAACCCAACAGGTTGAACGTTTTCATAAGCTTGTGATTACACCAAAAAGTCAAACTGTCTGGATGACAGTTGAGACCGGAATAGAAGTGGTAATAGACAAGTATATCGTCAGACGCTTCTTACGTCCCTGACATTCGTTTCACTGTCACCTGTGCTGTTGGTGTTTTGATTAATCGGAGTGGAACCAGAGAAATAAATTTCCCTACTTATTTGAAAAACCGCACATGTCAGTGTCAACGATGTTTCACAGAGCACGCAAAGTTGAGTGCAACTTTCAAATTCATAAGAGCCTTTAAGCGACACGTTTTGCACCGAAACACCACAATTTCCATCATGGTAACTTTAACCTACTTATCGTTTATCAGCTCAGCACTAATGCTTTATAGTCAGTGGTTAGGTGTATTTAGGTGTGGCCATAATTATCAACCATTTCCTATCAATTTGACTAGCACTGTTCACTCAGTAGAACCAAAAAAGCCATGGATAGTGTCCGTTTCGTATCGTGGTTTGACTGATTGAAGTGTGGGTACTGAGTGCATTGACTAAGCAATGTGAACTCATATGTGTTTGCTTGCTCTCTTATCCATATGCCCAAATCAGTGGTGGTTGTACCAGGCGGTTGAACGATACAGTAGTCTGAATTGTCAAGTTTTCTACCAGAATGCAAACTAAATTCACAGTTAGTGACAGAATCTGTGCCTGTTGAATAGCCACCGGTCAGATACAAGTATAACCGTCCAAAATACACATACTTGAGAACAAAATGCGGGTTTTAAAACTCCGCTGGATAGAATTTCACTGTTGCTGCTGCTATTCATCGGCAGTTCCATATGAACAATTCCGCTGACTAGTTACTTCTTGTTACATTCGTCAGATTTTCTAGGAGCCATTAAGTGCCCATTAGAAAACCACTACCACATGTTCGTTAATTTAGACTAGTTCAGTTAAGTAAGACCTTCTTGAGGCAAATTTTGAGAGAATAGTAAAGAAATTCGGTGCGTGTGATGTATGATCTAACAAATGTCTATTCGTGCTTAGAACACGTAAGTAAGATTACTTGAGATTTACACTGTAAGGACATTTCGACCGATCTCATCAATTGCAATACACCGTAAGCATACATCAATTCAGATGGGGATAACATGAAAATGAGTCATTTGGCTGCAACAAGGACAACAAACAGAACCCGAGAAAATAGTATCAGATAGAGGTGGCAAGTCTTTACACATAGATTCTCAGTTTGAGTGATTTAAGCCTGCCTCAGATAGGACGAACTGTCTCACGTGAGTGGCATAGCAGTCTTTCGAATACTGTGCCAAAAGAACAGTATGACTAAGGACAGGCTAGCTGCAGGTGAACACATTCCCGTACTGTGACTAGTCCAGATGAGGGTAGACATTGGGAGTTGTTGACTAACTATGAAAATATGTTGACTGGTAGTTCATAATAAACCATCCAAACAATTAGCAGCAGAAACCGACAATCAACAAGCTTCGTTTCACCAGTTCTAATCCGTTGCAGTTTTTCTCGAGCATTGTTATCTTTCTGCTCTCAATGTTTCGGTGAACCACAGTACACACCTCGTAAGTGCACAGGCTGTTACTGTCCAAATTAGCATTAAACTCTGTTCCAGGAAGGCATAATTATTTTGTCATTCTCTTGTACAAACCCACAACCTTACGCCTGTATCACGATCAACCCAACATGTTACAAATTCACTAATTCAACCTGAATAATGAAATTCGTTGTTGATTACCTCTCGGTACCGATCGCTCACGTGACCGGTGAGGAACGGAAATCAGCCATCAAGCCATAATTTATCATATGCTGTCATACGCAACCTTCATTCCGCTTACTCCATTGATTAACAAATATGCACCAGTTTGATACTGGAATAAGCGAGGAGATGAAACGGTTACTTTTCGGTGCAGTCTCATATACGCCATGTTGTCCATCCTTTGTGCCAAGTCAAGTCAATAATACGTTTCATGCTCCCAGGAGGCAGTTATTTCAGTTTTTTATATATTAATATCACCACCAACCGGAGGACAGTCAGTTGAATGTTCTTGAGTCACTAACCAATGAAAAGCATCACATACCAAGTGGAAAGTACAATTGCTTGTCACAATCTGTATCAGTCACTAGATCTGTTGCTTCCATTTCCCACCTATAGTCTGAACATCCAATGACTGTCAGGCTCTTAACCAGAGGTAGTTTATTTGCTCATCTTCTTCAGTGAATCTGTGTTTCGGAACCAATCCTTCGTATTTTGCACCATAGACGTTCAACGTTCGTCTTCTGCAAGATGTACCTCTTGCACTGAATGCATTGTTATTTAGAACAATTCTTCCTGAACGTCCATCCATCTTGCAGGGTGAATCGATTATGAATTTGACAATCTCACATGGTTTTGGGTATCCTTTATGCAGTCTTTACCAAGCGAATAGTTTTACAATGCGTCACGAACAATGGACGGAAGATAGTCCGTTGACTTACAAAGACCATTATTAATTGGAATATGCTTAGGGATGACTGTAAATTTATAATCTCGGGAAAACTTGTAAATTGTTATTGATTATCCATAGTTAGGTGCCCGGATGACTTTAGGAACGTCGCAACCAGAATGTGGTCAGGTCGCCGGCGGTTGTCGTCATAATACTGTTCATAGGTTAAGAATTTACCAACTGCATAGTTTCATAAAATAGCTTTCTATCGAACAACTGATTAATTTTGATGTCATATGGATAGTATTGAGGTATGTATCGCTGCAACTTAAATTTCGGATCCAGTTTCCAAATCCAACCTAGCTGTTATTCTACACCAGGCGGGTACTTCGTTAACGGTTAAACAGTTACCATCGCTTTTGTCATAAAACTTAAGTCCCCACTGTTAGAATGCGGATGGGATCTGGCGCTTGTTACATTTCAGAAAATCATGGGCACTGCATGTAGTCATTTACGTGCAAATGGCTGTGTTCCCCAGTGCGAAACTGGTTGGCCGATGACCTGACTCCCAATCAAGTCACAAGGGATGCACAGACACATTGTGACAATCAGGGTTTGCTTTGGACACTAATGAAAATTGGCCGCAGGACTACCCCGCAATGGACGTTCCCGAACAGCCGCACTTGCAAATGAGTAGAACACTAAAGTCTTCTTTCAGAGTTTATAACTAGCACATATCATAACCGAGGTCGCAGAGTAAACTTCAGTTCGCGTATGCGAATGGCTGAGTTTTACTCAAGTTGAGACAAGCTTAATCATCAGACTTCCACGCCTAACCGATTCGTTACTGACAAATTTTCCAACAACACAATTGATGTTTACTGCATTTCCTAAATTACTCACCGAACTGTGAGAAATTCGATTAGACGTGGCTCAGTTTACACATACAAGTAGAAATCCTTTTATATTCACCTATATATAAGTGAACTATTCAAGTCTGAGAGTGGCAATGCAAAACTGTTTTCTACCTTTGTTCCCAGGAATGTTGAAATGTGAATAAACAGAAGATAGATTACAGTATGTTGAAACAAACAAACTAGTTGTTTCAGATGTTGCGTGAACCCTTAGTTCGATCATACCGGCTGCCGTATATTCTGTGATGGTAGCTTATCATTTTATATTCAATATTTTTCATTGTCATAACAACGTGGTAATGTTGTGCTTCAGTGGTAAGCTCTAAGGGCAGTACGGCTTTGATCAAATGTCTCTTGTTGAAAGAATTTGACTTATGTTATTATGAAAGTTGTGACCAAAGGTGAATATTGTCTGATTTATAACAATCAGGTTTTCGAAGCTATTCAGTAGCAATCGAAATTTCGCCCAGAGTGATTTCAATCTGGTCAGGATTACTGACCTCGGGCAGAGCAGTTGAACTTATCGAAACAGTATCATATTCCGAAGCAGACGAGCAATTTGAGCAGCATTCACAATCCGATGTGGCCAAACACCTACGCTTGACAATTTTACAGTGTCACTCATGCCCCAGGTGACACGGCTGCCCTGCATACCAAAGAAAGACTCGAGCAACTCACTCGCCACTTATCGATTGCTCAATAACTTTGGGATATGAAGTTTTCCGGATCATATACGCAATCAACATTAGTTACTGCCCTCTATGGAAGGCCAGCTTATAATGGGACCACACCTCACCCTCCAAGTCAACTCAGAGTGAACTGATGTGTGTTTTTATGTGTGCATAGCTTTTCCCTGCGTGTGCAGTTCAGCCCTCAACCATTAGTTGAACACAGGTCTTACTGTGGACAATTGTAATCACAGTAAGCACACTTAAACGTGCGTCGAAATGAGGCCGGATACATCATGCAAACTAACGTTGTTGTTTTAGTTCGTGAACTACAAGTAGTTTCCAAAGATTCACTACATGTACATATGTTGCAATGTGGTTTGTCATCTGTCAACCTCAAAAGTTCAATCATAAAATAAACTTGTTTAATTCCTTCTCAGTCGAAAAATTATCGGAGGTCACTTGTGTTTTTAATTAAATACAAGCTTTTTCATAAGTCACCGATAACTGAGGGGAGATTTATTCGAGAAAAACCAAACACCATTAGCCGCAGGTTTCACATAAATAAACTCTCAGGCAGCCTATTTCGAAAAGAGCCAATGAACATAAGTTTCGCTTTGCTTGGAGCTCGTCAGCGGCGCATATCTATACTACGGTTGACTGCGAATAAAATACAGGTCACAACGACCAGTTCCTCATCTATCTGTCAGCGACGGGAACATCACACAGTAAGTTTAATAATTTATGTTGTGAACACCATGACGAATCCCAAACTTGGTGTCACGATTACTATTAACAGGACAGTTAGTGTTTTCTTTTTGTGGCAGCACGACTGTCTGAGTATTACTTATAAACAAATCAGGCCAAAAGTCCTGACAAGACAATTCGGTGACACATGTAAAAGATTTCGGATAAAACAAACTTCTCGATATAAGACTAACTGCTAAATTGCAGGAAGTTACACGTAATCAGCTACGGTCACAGGGGTAAACGGGTACATTAACGAAGTGACACACAAGCGCAGTATCGTATAGTCAGCATCTAAATGAGAACGAACTGACTAATTTGGCTTTGCTTCAAGGCGAAGTGAGTAGAGTCAAATTACTCAATAGATAGATTGAGATATCAAGACCAATTGGATTTCTTCATTTTATTTCAACTTCCTGTTCACAGAATAACGCATAGAAACCCATAAAATTGAAGTTACTTAAGGCCGTTATTGCTGCCTATTGTATTCGTTCTGGAAAGCGATAAGTTTTTAACATGCGTGGTCAGTGCTACAGTGTTTAGCACGAAAACCTGGCCTTAGTTCAAACCCCAGTCGTGACGAGGCGAACACATAGCACTTCGCAAAAGAAACCGGATAAAAGTTGTACATGAACACGAAAGCTGTGATTAATTAGAGTGGTGTTTGGTTTGTAGCTTCCGAAGTGAAATGTAAGTTCCCGCAATGGCACCGAATACAGGCTTGTGAAGAAGTGGTGTTAGAGCCGACTCAGTCATTTCGCGTCCACTCATTACTTCAGAAACATAAGAAGTACCAGCACTTCAGACACAATCAATATATACCGCAGACAAAACACTTTTGACTTGAACGACATAATTCATTTGTCTGCGTATTCTCTACCAGAGTAATCTTAGCGTCACTGCTTTTTATGGCACGTTTCGACAGCCGCCTAAGGTTTCCAAAATATTCTAACGTATGGAATGACAGTAACGTTTTAAACGTGCGTAGTCGTCATAAAACGTACCTAGTTAATGGTTTTGCTTACGTCACAGTTGGTCGATTGACCAATTGATGCATTGGAACGGGCTGTGGGCACGTGCGTAGATGTAGTCCTAAGTCCATGTTTCTTTTAAAAACGTGGAAAACTGTGGATTCCGACTGTTCCTCTGTTTCTAGAAACTTGGCTTTCTGATGTTTAATTAACCAAAACAGCGGCGTCATTATAGCATTCATTAAATACTAATGAGTAGTTTGGCAGATTGATGATTTTAGATGAGACTCAACTGTGAAAAGTCAGGGCTTCGGCTGGATACGAACCAGCGACAGAAACACCATGCCTCAAAGCGGCAAGCGCTCTACCAGCTGAGCTACGAAGCCACGCCAAGAGCTCGGAAATTTCACATTTGGACTCGGTTACCCACCCGTCCCACTGTCTCATATGGAATCCACCAAATGATCCAGAGGATCGACTGCCCCGGCAGGATTTCTTGAACAGTTCACGCTGGAATCCACCAACGCCACTGTTGAGCATAGAAATTGTATTACTAATGAGTAGTTTGGCAGATTGATGATTTTAGATGAGACTCAACTGAAAAGTCAGGGCTTCGGCCGAAGCCCTGACTTTTCACATTTGAGTCTTATCTAAAATTCATTAAATAATTCTTTACCATTAAAACCTGTACTGTACGGCAATCGGTAGTCCGTGTGCCTGTTCCGTTTCGACAAAGTTGATCGTTCTCCTCATACTGATATGCATCCGAGTTACAAATCTGCACGGACACCTGTTCTGTACTCTGTGTTTGTGACAATACGATGTGTAGAATAGATGCGCAACTAATGAACTCCAAGTTAGTGTGAATGGGAAAATCCGTTTCGAAATGTCAGTTGTTCACTGGCTACGGTCATACAGGCATAAAGTATTGAATGGAATATTTGATGCTGTTCCACCCCAAACAGACGCGCCACGATTGAGTTCGTCCTTGTTTGAATTAAACAAGTGTAAATAATTTCACAAACATTCTGATTGCTAGACCTACAAGCTACGAACTGAATGTTTGAGCTCAGCCACTAGTCAGATAACGTTATGTTTCTGAACCAGCAACTCAAAATGTTGTGAGTTCGCGGAAAGTGCGTGGATATAAGTGTTAAACGGACGACCTGAATAAAATTGGCAAACACTAAGTATTACTAAACGTACTGTCGTCCATCGACTGTTTTTATTTTACCATGTTGTAAATTGACGTCGTAATTTGCTTGTTCATTTTGGTTCAGTGATTTAGATGCGTTTCTCTATGACGCAAATGTGCTTGACTATTGGGCCTCGAAAGATGAGAACTGCAAGCTTCGCATCGTTGGCAACTTGTATGCGATGACCGGTTATGGAATTGGTTTTGCTAAGGGAAGTCGCTGGGTAGAAAAGGTCAATTCACGCATTTTGGACTATCAGAAAAACGGTGAGTTTTGTGTAATGCTCTTGTAATTGTCATGACGAGGTTTACTAACCACGGTGGGGGTTGGTCACGTAGATACACAGTATCTCTAGGAAGTAACTTCGATGTTCGTTTCGTCAAACATATGGTGGCACGTGAATATCGCGTTATAATGGGTTCAAACACTAGGAATATGTTCAAGCGGCTCATATGACCCATTATGACAACCTTACATTCACAAAAATAGAGTCCGTGTTAAACTTTTCGACAACGTTTAATTGTCCATACTTATGAAAATTAACCAACAGTGCCTGTTTTTAGTCAGACCAAAAAAGAAAGAATATTCTTCCCAGAATTTCAACAAGCTCATCACTAACTGATTAGATGTTTAAGTCTAGATTTCGGAAAAACAGAGCTGTACTTTTGTTGACTGTTGGATGTGCTTTGAGAACAAGGGGCTTTAGAAAAGCACAATGAATGTGACCGATCATAAACTGTGAGCACAATACCAGACGGCGGTTTTTAACTAAGAATATAGTAGGAAAAAACTGTGTTGAGTTCATCATGTGTTGCGTTGTCAAATGCTGCTTCGTGACCACTGAAGGTTGCTTGACTCAGGATGTGGAGATCTGAACTACTCTATGTAAAATGATTACAAACTGGGGTGGCAAATAACCCTAAGTTCTGCCCAACAATTTCGAATAGTAGAAACTGGACACCACTCACAGCTGATCGCAACTCTGTCAATCCCATAAAGTTTTCAGCTACCTCCATTCAAAAAGAAAAACTGTACCCAAGTGTTACTGTCGTTGCACCGTGTCAGTAGTGTATCTATTTGTCATGGCGAAGATTTCAACTCCGGCCATGTGTTAACGAGACAATTGCATTGCTTGTTACGCGGTTACACAAGAGCATACTCAACTGAGTGCTTACAAATGACAGTTGGGTTGTGTCTTACATGAACTTAGTGACACAGTGATCAGTACGGCTATCTAATGAACGCATCGCAAGAGTTCAAATCCCGGTCGTAGTGAAGAGGCATGCTACTGGTGAACTACTACAACAGCAAAACTCCAGTATAGTGATTCTCTTCGAAAAAGGCTAAATGCAACTTCTGTAGAAATGCGATCCCAAAGAACGATGGACTACGTGCATGGGGCCCTCTACTATTTTCGGCAAAATGGTATACGTTTATTCTTATAGAACAATAGGAATATAACTACCATGTTTATAAGAAGTTTAGGTTACAAAACAATCTTTACATCTGTAGCACTGAACATTCTTATGTAGGTTTTCGGATGTCTGTTTTCACAAAACTTTTCCTTCATATGTACAATTATCTGTCAAACCAGTCTGCCATATCCGGCCTAATACTATGTGCAAAGACGCTTCCTTGTAGATCACTGAATTCAATCTATGAAAGCACACGTATTCGCTTATTTACCTATTCATTCAGTGGATAACATACCGGAGTACAAATCATGCACCGTTAGACCTTTGTCTTTCCTAATCAAAATGCGGTCGGTTGTGCAAACAGTTGCTTTCAGTCTTTCTGGTTGAGCTTTCATAATTACGCCAGATATCTACAAATTTCGTAGTCATGTTGGAACATGCGAATAACATTAGGTCTCATAGACACACTAATAAAGGTGTATCGAGAGACAACTCTTTCAAAGCAGAATGAAATCTGTATTAGCACTGAGAAACCCCCGGGAAAAATAAAGGGCTCGTCTTGAGTACAGACGTAAGTTGTGGTTGTTCCCTGACGATAATCCATCACGGTGTATGTCGACAGTTTTCAAAATTCACATCTCACAAAAGCAGATTGACGTTGTCTTCCGAAGGTGGTCGACCTCGTTACTCTATAGAGTTGATCCATCAGCGTTTACCACTTACCTCACATTTTACGCCAACGCTCTTCCGTATGTTCAGTTGAACCTTGACAAAATGGCGGGCACAACTACAAAGGATCCAGTATCCCTCAAGGTCATTCATGACCCCAATTATTCGTCATGCTAGCCTACAAATAAGTTTCGACCGTCCGGTAGAAATGGACCGGAAGTAAGTGTCATTTAAAATGATAGAATGTCATGTAGATGAAACAAACGAATTATTCAAATTAAACGTCATTCACAAATGGTTGCAGCTGTCATATTACCATAGACGTTCCAGTCGGTCCCTTCCAAACAGCAGAATCACTAGATTCGAGTATCGTTTTAATTAAACCCCGTCAGCAGTGCATATCCCTGCCACGGCCGGGACCAGAACACCAGCCACGCATTCACGAGGCAACCGTGTTTACCACTGAGCCATTGACCTCACATTAGGCACGACCGAATTATCATATGTGAACGCTCAACCACTTTTGCTTGTGAGTAATTATCAGGTTACCTGGTCGCTTTCAGAGGAGACATTTAACGTTCTGTTAATTCCAATCGATGACCCCTCGACTAGGACTTCTCTGCAAGTTAAAATCACAGAAATCACTAACTTGTTGAGCAGCATTTTGAACACTAACTGGAAACTCTATAGGAATTTGACGGTTGTAATCAGTTGAGGGTGATTTCCAGTTTATGTAAAATTCAAAATCCCTTACTATACATAATTAAACAAATTACCCTTGAAGTTGGAACAGCCGATAGTGTTATAAAATTATTCGAACTCTGATCTCACGCTGGAGTTCGTTTTAGTCAACGTGTTCACCATGAGGAGCCAAACTACTTGACAGTCAAGTTTTTGTGTCTTTTCTTGACACACGCATTTCAGTAGCTAGATATTGCAGATTTGGATGGAAGCATGAGTGTTTTGGCTCATTAGCCTAACAAATGAGCACATCTACCGCCTAATTTGAATAAAAATTCATCAGACTAGATTTATTGCGTCAGTAACAGGGACGCGGCCAGGCGGGCGCAAACGAGTACATATTGTACAAGCGAATGACGAGTGTGTGATTAATAACAGGAGTCGTTAGTATTGGCTGTTCGAACACGCATTTATCCACAAGCAAACACACATCACACAAAGTCAAATAGGCGAACGTATCACGACGCTACTAGATCAACTGCCCACATACGACATGAGATGCAAAACTTCACAAATCGCGCACCTCTCAAAACTGGTTACATACAAAAAGCTTACACACTACTTCTGTTGTCAGCATAAGTGTGAGATGTTTTTGCAAAAACGATGCAATTCGCAATATCGTTGATCTCAGTGTAAGAGTGGTTGACATTTTGTCCGAACAAAAGCGGAACGGATTCAACTTATTTTGTAAAGTGTGTGAAAACTGAAGCGAACACAAAAAGCATAGGTCCTTCTGATTGTTCCGTGGTATTAGAAAACGTTAATTGTTCTGATGTCCGAATGTACACCATACATACTGGGATAGTAGAGATCGTTCACATATATTTGTAAAAATACATTCGATATCCAGCGTAGTTCCGGTAATTAAAATGAGAGATATCCCTTTATATTAGACGTACAACTGACCGTCTATCCGTATCGTAGGCAAGCAATTTATCACAACGCGTACACGCAGTACACCAACTAACCAAGTTAATGTACACCCTGAAGACGATGCTCGATCTGGACGTTACGTATGAAAACATGTGTATCTCTTACCGACAAAACTATGCGGTCCAATACCTCCAAGCATGCAATTGACCAATCACCGCTGCAACCCAAACGTGAGGCATACAGTCAAAAGCATTAACGTCTCACGATAGATCGACCACTAGATGCGTTGCTTGAATCGATGGTCCGAGATATCGATAGTTCGCTTGTATCGCAATTCAGTGGCATAGTTGAACAACCGGATACTCTCAGTATTTCGGTGTGTATTCAATCCAATCACCTTTGGTGAGTTTCGCGCCTGGTTGTGTACTTCACGAGATTATATTTACAGGAAGCGTATTATTTAGGAAAAAACTAGAGTCAGATTAGTCTTTTCCAAATATGGTTATATCTTTAATCGAAAAATTCTCTTCCATACCTAAACATGAAATTTGTAGGATCATATTTAGAGCAGTTTTACTACACGTGTGAACGATCTGACTGCTGATGTTTGTGTTCACTTGCAAGCAGTAGACAGTATCGTGAAGGAACCACATGAAGATTTGGAAGTAGAGTTTTGAACAGTGTATAGCTTTAGATGGTTAGGCCCTGCATACAAATGTAACATCCAAGCAGACCGTCTTCACTCTGATTGTCCGTCACACTTGCGGACCAACTTTAGGGCAAGGTGGGGGCATCGAGGGACAGTGTTCTTCTTAAGTAGGGGTTCTAACAACATCCCTGTAAAAGGAAACAACACAAACAAGCATGAGCCAAAGGCCCAGTAAGTCTCATGCACACGACTTACACAAACGAAAACGAAAACGGCATCAACAACACAGCAGTACGTTCTGTTACGCAATTCAAACTCAATCCGTGCGCGCTTGCTGGTTTCGACCGCACGTCACACAAGCCTGCCCTTGACCAGCGTCAGTACTGCAACCTACGATGTGAATGACGAACGATGTGGCAAGTCCTAGAGTAATGTAGGGTGTTTAGCCCCTGGGCGGGGAGTCAAATGTTCATTCTAACGCTTGGTTAAGGATGTTATGGGAGACGATGGGTAACAGTGGTGTGGTCGTCGTTATTTGCTTATCCAGTCGTCTTTGACGTGAAATAGGTTAGTTGACAAATGCAGTGAAAGTTGCAGAAAAACTATCCGCCATTCTCGCTCCACACATATATTGCGTCCTGTTTTCTATTCCTGATTATAGGTTACTTATGAAATTTAAAAACAACAACGTTTGTTGCCTAAACAGATAGTTTCAGGTAGTTCATCCATTGCGTCCCCTGATAATGCAAAACATTCCTTCTACCTTATGACTTGGGATTTTGTCTTTTCATATTTTTTTCTTGATTGTAAGAATTACGCTCATTATTTCAGATAGTTGTCCACCTGTAACTGGGTCACCATTAATGATGTTTATGCAGACTGGAGTTCTGTACTTAAACCAACGCAACCAAAGTGCACCATCCACTAGCCTGAGAAGTTTGTCAAACAGTGAATAGACGGGCTGTATACAGTCTATCTAAAAACGTACGTCTCCATCACCCAAGTCGGACGGAAATGTGTAAAAACCTGTTTTCATTCGACGTTTATTTTGCCCTCATCGCTTATTGTATTCGTTCATTCCGTTTCTAGCAAATGTGAACACAACACCGTCTGACAAAATAAGGGATGGGATCTAGTTATGCTTATCGGTTTATCTGTCTGGTGCCTTACAGGACAATATTGCGTTGTGGACACTGAGGCAATCGGATAACTGATTTTGTCCTGACAGATTGCACAGACGTTCCGATCAGTCAGACTATTAAAGCCATCTGTTATCCGTTATCAGATGAGAATTCTTATAGTTTCACTCAACAAAAGCAATGTCATTTAATCCCGACCATGTTCATGTTTGACGGGCTAAATAAAACAACCAAGGAAAACATGACATCCAACCACATTATGACCGATGATTAGTCGGAGATAACTACACATCGATCGGATCAGCCTAAATGTGCTTATTAGATTTCGTCACACACGCCCTATAGTCGGAAAATTTTCGTACACTTATTGTGTATGCGTGATTGCATCCACACGTCTTTCGAGGTTTCAACTTATGAGACAGACTCTTTTTGAGATGTATGATGTATTAAAACAAAGCGACCGAAAAATTAGTGAAGCCCATATTAAATCCCACGCCCAGTGTGAAATTAGACCTGAGCCATGAGAAGTATTGTGCTCTGGTCAGAACAATACGGGTATACAGCATTCTGTGATAATGAAATGTAACGTAACTGTCACATTCGGTACTTACCGTCAATAACTTGTAGGTAAGTTCTTGATAAAACATTCCGAGTAAGTCAATTGAAAGTGTTCATTCTTCAAAGTGCAGTTGTCATTTCACTATCAGATAAACAAGCTTAGCACAAGATAAGAGATTTGAACTGGAAAGCTTCACCTCACCTTCTGTACATATTACAGATTTTTACCCATTAAACTATGGAGATCTTTCAAGAAGAAGCAGATTTAATCTAATCCGATTTATTACATCTTTGCAACCAGACCACTTTTATTTGTGAAGGAAATTTTATTGGAGCAGAAAGAAGACATATATTGCGATACGTTAACATTTCATTTACTCTAATCAGTCGCAAACGTAAAACATGCCAGTTATATACATCATACAAATACGGACAAACAGGGAACTAGACACGTCTACAAGCACACCAAGTATTATGTAGTCACGACCGCAGTAACCCGATAGGTTGCCTCAACCACTTTTGTGCACACAATCACGGCTGGTAAGTTTGGATGAGTATCGCTTCACAATAAGCTAATAGCTTCGGGTTTCGATTGCGTAACAGTATCTTGAATGA
>LUCH01001203.1:23465-49558 GCA_013368495.1 Paragonimus heterotremus | reverse complement strand
GTTGTCGATCTGTTCTGCCTATGTAAACGTCACTGCAGCGTTTCAAATTTCTCAAAGGAAATTTTAAACAACATTGCCTAAATAAGTGACAAAATGTTGCCAAAAATTAATATGTAATTAATTAAACAATAAAAGGTCTAAATAACTGTCATGACAGTGCTGTCCGGTACCCCTAGTACCTCACCAGAAAATAAATGATCATCATGAATGGAACACATCAAAAAGTCAATATTGAGACGAAACACCTTTTGGCTTGTGTGCGACCATCGCAAACAAAACGTTGTGTACGCAAACGTGTGTCATCCTACATTCAATGTGTAGCATTGAATCGCGTCTCCGTGTTGTTCAACACAGCTGCCTGACGTGCACTGAACAATCGTCCGGTATACGGGAAACACCAAGTAGACCAAGTGCACTCAAACGTAATCATAATTGCCACAAGTTGAATGAGGCACCACCTCAGTAATCGATCCCAGGTACAGATTGCGTTCATTAAAATCCAAACCGGCAGTTCACATCTATACGGTTTTAGAATCACTAGGTTTTAACCTGGTTGAATTAAAATATTTTTGTCCCGGGTATCATGCAGTCTGTGTCAGAGCTCACGCGTAGTTAACTCCTAGTGTTGTATAGCAGGTAGTTTCGGTTGTGAGCAGTTTACTACTTACAAGCGACTTGGGGAACGAAAGGGCAAGCCCGAACGTCAGGAAGACGACGGATCAGAAGCGACTATCGGACTGGTGTGTTTGGCGTTATGGAAGAAGTGCCACCAGGGCAAACGACAACACACTACTACCCAATGTGTGTGAATGCAGGTCAGCCGTACAAATGAGTGTATATGTTCGTGGTCCCATATTTACCATGACCCGTACGGGAGTTGGTGAAATAAATAAATTTTCAGACCATGTGTATTTTGCGATCACAACACTAGTTTGCATTCACCTCCAGTGTGTGCTTATACAGCCCGACATAAAAGAGCAAACTAATAAGACTGACATTAATGCCTTCGTGAATTTTTACTAAATATTACGCCAGGAAATGTAAACAAGAGGGTGTGCTGCAATAATTTAATTACCTTGATTGTGTATCAAAACGACTAGATATTTTTCAGAGCTAGTTACGAGTTTTTACTTCTTTGTGTTAGGAGGCTAGTTCTCTAAGATAATGCCATTTTGAATCAATCACTTTTGTTGTGTTTGTCGGTGTTATTTGGGTGTCTGCTTTAAAGAACAGTTTGCTAAATTTGTCCGTCTGTATTTTAGTTCATTCTTCCCAAAACTATCAGCTGTGAAAAACTGCAGTTATTCTAATAATGTTTTGGATAACAGTATTTGTACAATGCCGCATAAATGTCACTGAGACAGATTTAAATTACCTTGACGACTTCTTTGTTCACGTGAATCACAAAGTAACTTGTACACATATTATACTTTTAGAAATTCTCATAACTGAATTTTACCGTACGATCGTTAGAAAGAGATATTTTGTGCAGGACCTCATAAGATACTATTACACTTGTACTGATAGATCACAGAGAAAAAAACGGTAGGCAGAAACTTCCTGGCAGTGGTCAAATATGAGTTCCGGAATAGCCTAATAAAATATAAGCATATCTCACTAGACTCTCGGTGGTGACACAGAAGTTATCGAGGTTAGACAAAGTACGATAATTAGTGGATTCGAGTTATAAAACGTGTCCATTGTGTGCAGAATGATCGCCACAATACCCCCAATGAAGGTATATTCGAGGAGCACGGATGATGTGGAGTTGTATGTGAACTTCTGAATCAAAGGGGAAACTGGTGGTGTTCGTTGTTTGATGAAACACTTGTGTAATACAGTCAAACGATTAGGCATTCAGAGGTAAGAGCAGGTCAGCGTGCACAAATTTCGTACTGCATTACAAGGTCAGGCCACTCAATGTGAAAGTGATGTGGAGTCAGTGCTGTACAAGTGTGAAATAATAATAGTAAAGATTAAAAAATACCCTATGGCTGAAAGTAACCGACAATGTAATGAACTTATGCATGAAACCCTAAAAACAAATTTCATTCATTGAGCAACCGCATTTAGGGAGTACATACTTCGAAACAGCGAATTTGAACTGTGGAACTGAGGATAAAATCTAGGATTCTGTGGAAAATCTATGAAAATTCAACACAGTGTGATTAAGCATTTGAAGGGCTGAATAGTGACCTTTTTTCGTATTTTAGGACTGCATATTTCTCGAAGATATTTTGATGGAATAGAAGGACAAATGGACCAGAACCATTGGATATTCATGGTGACAGTGTTGTGAGCCAAGAATGCTAATGGCGCAAGGGTTATTCAGTCAGAGAACCAATACATGGGTTATACGCTTTAACAAGACAACAAACAAAAACACTCATCGATGTACGGTACTTGGCCCAGACAATCATAGTTGCCATAGGCGTCAGTACTCAGTTCCTTTACGTTTCTTTACGTACCAAGAACCATCTCTTGCGATGCTGCACTTCGAAGTTTCTTCTTTTATTTCAATATCAAAATCTATACCCTGCCCTCACTGCTGATTAGCAGTGGTTTGAGTAGTATGGTACAATCACTCCTCACTACAATCGTTTTGAGGAATTTTTAATGTGTGTGATAAAACGTCAGTAGAATACCTGGATTATTTGTAGTCAGTGGGAAACTACAATGTATTATCTATGTCAAGAACATGGTTGAAGTTTTGTGAGTGAGCTGTAAAGCAGATGGTCAATGGCTGCAGGACGTTTTAGCGAACGTAGAATACTACATTACGAACTCGGTTTGATGAGGAAAATCGATTTTCTTTTAACAAAAAGTATGAAATTTTTGGAGGAGAAAAATATGAACTTTCACTGGACTGGAACCACTGAGAGAAGTAGTAGGCTAAGGTGAAGCAAGCGTTCTAGCCGAAACTAACTAATTTCAACTCTGGACTCAGTCACCCATCAGATGTCACACAAAATTCTAGTAAACAAATGTTTGAGGCTTAAAAATAACTAATGTTTTATCCCGGACTATAACTAAAATTGAACTGCAAACAGATACAAGGCTTTCTCATAAATCTCGTAAAAATAACCAGACCAAAACTCCCTGCTTCAAAAAACTGGTCAAAATTACAACTTCCGTCTGTAATTACGGCAAAATTGTACAAAGTAAGGCACAGAAGTACACAATAACTAAAATATTCATTTTTGTGCGGGGTTCTGATACCCATTTTGGGTTATTATCGCGTCAGTTTATATTGTCAGTTCACTAGTGTTCGCCACAGTTCACTTTGGTGAGGTAATTATTGATCCAGAAGACACAGCCGTAATCTCTTTTACGGCCAGCGTTTGCCGTGCCGTAATATAGTGATATAGTATATTGAACTCAGTACAAGCAGACAGTTTGCCATCCCAGCCTTTCAATCAATGAGGTGTGCGCTTACAGCCAATCACTAAAATAATCACCCGTTCAGACCACTGTAATCACTATTGTGCATGATTCACTCTGAATTACCGTGTGACTCGCGTGACGGATTTATTTAAGTTCGCGCCAAGCGGCGGTGCAGAGAAACACTGTGCAGCATTCAGTATTGTGCCAGGAAAGTGGGACAGTACGCCTTTGTTGACACAGCACTGTTGTCAAAATGACTAACTTTGAAGAGACAGATATTCAACGCCAGTAAGGACTACCTGCCGTGTTTCAGTGGAGAGTGTGTACATTTTAACCACAGCACAGCGAGGTCGTTGTTGTCAGAGATAATCAAGCTATTTTCACACTACTCTCCACGAAATATCTGTTGGTTCTAGCATAGTAGCGTTGACACGGTATACGGCATCAAAACATTATTTGAATGGTATGTCATACTATACTTATTCAATTAAAATGTAATAGAACACGGAGTGTAGCAAACATATGTTTTCGATAAAAGTTCATCAGGCTGTTACAGTTATAAAGGAAAATACAACTAAAACGGTTTCATGCGAAACTTGGTATTGGTACAAAATTCACACCATCTCAATTTTGTGTTTTTTGGACTCCGATTGGATGTTAACTGCCCACATATCGATCGGGTGAGTCAGCTAATGGCCAAGGCAATTGAAGTGATTGAACAAAGTTTTTCTGTCCACACAATGTTGGATTACGTAATCGAATGGCAATGGCCTCGGCAGTGGCCAACATTCGCTGGCGAACAAGTTTTGACCTGTTCGGTGGGACCCTGTAGATAACAGTGAACGATCGGTTTATGTTGACCTGATGATCGCTGTCGGCCAGATGACCTACAATAGCACTCGTGATTGATTTTCTCTCACCTGTCCCGATCCATGCTGGGTGATGTTCCCTGATTCTTCTAGATAGGTGCCGAGTCGTACGACCCACGTAGTTGGAACGAACGGTGCTAAGCACTGTTATAAATCAAATGGTTTTCTACAAACGTTATGTTGATGATATATTCGCTATCACAGATTCATCTGTCAACATAGCTGATATTTTAAAAGACTTCAACTGCGCACATCCGCTGATAAGTTTCACCTCAGAATTGGAGTCAGAGGGATCTTTCCATTTCCTGGACGTTTCTTTGAGTAGAAGGACTGACGGAAGTTTGTAACGTTCCGTTTATCGGAATACTACTTGGTCGGGTCAGTATAGTAACTTTTATAGTTTCACGCACTTAAAATACAAACGCAACCTGGTCAAATGTTTGGCGGATAGAGCCGGAAAAATCTGCTCAGCAGATGCTTTGGAACAGGAGTTACAGTTTGTGACTCATATTCTACAACAGAATGGCTACCCCGACAATTTTGTGGCCAAACATATGAAAACATTTGAAGCATCAGCTAAGATTCAAGGAGTTGATAAGAAGCCTATGTTCATACGACTGCCATACAAAGGAGATACGTTGGCTGAATCACTGACCCGTCGGCTTACCAGTTCGCTGAAGAGAACGTTCAACGCAGCCCGACCGATTATCTCATTCACCAGTTCGTCACTGATTACTCTGAATCTGAAGGATAAAGTGCCGGTCCACAACTCATCTATGGTGATTTACTCGTTCGTTTGCGATTGTTCAGCAAACTACGTGGGTCGTACGACTCGGCACCTATCTAGAAGAATCAGGGAACGTCACCCAGCATGGATCGGGACAGGTGAGAGAAAATCAATCACGAGTGCTATTGTAGGTCATGTGGCCGACAGCGATCATCAGGTCAACATAAACCGATCGTTCACTGTTATCTACAGGGTCCCACCGAACAGGTCAAAACTTGTTCGCCAGCGAATGTTGGCCACTGCCGAGGCCATTGCCATTCGATTACGTAATCCAACATTGTGTGGACAGAAAAACTTTGTTCAATCACTTCAATTGCCTTGGCCATTAGCTGACTCACCCGATCGATATGTGGGCAGTTAACATCCAATCGGAGTCCAAAAAACACAAAATTGAGATGGTGTGAATTTTGTACCAATACCAAGTTTCGCATGAAACCGTTTTAGTTGTATTTTCCTTTATAACTGTAACAGCCTGATGAACTTTTATCGAAAACATATGTTTGCTACACTTCGTGTTCTATGACTCAATGGGAATTTTCGAAATAAAATGTAATAACTGTTAATCCGTATCGAACAGAACTCCACTAAACAAATACTGATTTTCAATTCTCAGGTAAATTTCAACGTTGGAAAAAGTTTTGGCAAACTGGATCATGTCGAAAGGATGCCGCATTGGGCAACACTAACAAAACCCTTGGGGTGAAAAATTTTATCAGTGCGTTTATCCTTCTGCTTTGTGGAATCGTCATCTGTGGTCTGATTCTACTGATTGAACTTGCAATCTACCGATACTTTCGTTCTAAAAAAATTCCATGTCTAGCCGGTAACAAACTCTGCAAATGGATGCCAGTGGTGAGTCAATTGTAATTAACCAACTTATACTTGTCACTCCGATGATTCCTTCTGCATATCAGTACAGTTATGTCAGTAATGTAAACATTGTAATCAACAAGTTGCAGACTGGTTTTTAAGTTCACTATCCGACCTCCCGCTCCCAATATGTGGTATTGCACCTGAAGTACAGTGGGTAGTAACTGTTACCTGAGATTGTAGTGGAATGAGGGATTCTGAAGGGCACGGAATTGATCTGATTATACAAACATTTCAGGATGCCCAACTTTCAGAATCCTCCTGACAACTCAGATTCAATTTGGAACAGAGCAACACGATCCATCTTGCATCAGCCTACCAACGGAAGATACCGAAAAAATATTCAAACGAACACCAAACTGCTTTGAATGTGACCCCGTGGATTTGTGTCTGGCTGATTTGTCCACCTTTTCTTCTCTACGAAGTGCATATTAGAAATGGTGATCATTTATCACTAACTGAACACGGTTTTGGCCCGAGGCCTCAGGAGCTATCCTTCTCCGAAATATTTATCTTGTAAATCTACTCTGAACTATCTGGAGCCTATCAGTCGGCGCTGACGAACCCAGCCTGCTAGGCAGCTCTTTTACCAGTCGCTCCTTGTGAGATAAAACTTCATGAAGGCGACAGTTATGTGGTAAAAGTCAACTGTATTTAACTTTCAGCTTGTAGAGGTAAAACAGGTAGCCCGAACGATTGTTTCATCTGCCTGACAACTGCTACTTAATGCGATTCATTTAGGACCGGAATGAGTTGGACGTCTGACCCAAACTTTATCAAGTCTTCGCCTAAGTATGTACAACTGGATAGGAACTAGACACGAAAGTCTACATAACAAATAGATACTTGAAGAATACTACATCTGAACTAAACACCGACTTAATAACTACTCAACTGTTGTGAAGAAAATACCTTGTACTGCATGCTGCATGTGTAGTGAGGATGAGCGATCGTGCTACACTAACCACACGACTGTTATTCAGTAGTAAGACCAGAGCATATATTTGGACATCAAAGTAGCCGCAGGAAAAATACAGGGAGAAACATCGGAGTGTAACATCGCACAAAATTATCCTTGCTACGCAAAGGAACTGAGCAGTGGCGTCTGCGACAACCGAGACGGTCTGGGTCCAGTACTTTACGCAAATAAGTGTTTTGTTTGTTGTCCTGTTTGAGCGTATAACACATGTGTTGATTTCTTGGATAAATAACCCCTGTGACACTCGCGTTCTTGGCTCACAACAATTGCTCACTGTCTGACAGTGCAGATCGTTCTGTTGAAAAACGGTCATTCATCCAGTTAGGTTTTCTGGTTAGGCCTTAATTGTGACATTTACTTCACCGCGTTCAATTTCATTAATGTTGGGAAGCTGCTGAAGAACCCACCTGAATGTTTAAGATAGATAACTGTGTCAAACGAGTATGATAATAGCCCGGTTGAATGGTCGCTACGGAACTGCAGACTGATATTGAAGGCATAACAGTAGATGAGGAAATAACACAGCAGGAACATTAATAATACTATTCAGCCCAATAATTTCCAACAAAAGGTGAACTGACTTGGCGACAGTAAACAAAAACGATAACAAAACATTGTCTTTTGAATGCGGAATTCATTCAAGCTGTATTGTACACTTTTTTTCGATAGTTCATCAAGGCACGCAAATAGTATGGAGTAGCTTAGTTTGAGAACCAATAAGCCGAACAGTTGACTGTATTCAGAGCAACCGTTACCCAGTCGGTTGGTAACCAGACGCGGGTGACCGTATGTAAAAATCCAATCACTTGACAGAAACAGTAGGAGCCAAGTATTAATATGTCTGTTTCGTATCAGTTGAGCAACGCTGCTTGCTTCTTGTTCATTTTCGTTAAATAGGTTATCATTTTGTGAAGTAGCTTAATGAAAACGTTTCTGTTGTTTCAAGTCAGTACCGTAATGATTGGTGATAACAATTCCAAACCGCTAGCCACACAGTCGTCCGTTCCAACAAGAATGCTGCGATTATTTCTGTCTACGTTAAGGCCAGCTGACAACCCGGAGCTCGTGTATGGCACAACACCGAATACCTTCCGGTATAAAGGCTGCAAACTTGACTGATTCTGAAGCAATTCGTTCCCCACATGAACTTGAACAAAGTAATGAGAAGACGTAAATCACGTGATGTTCTCCAGAGTAGAATCTCGTACATTCTGATCACACAAGAACATCTGATTAATTTTAAACTTTAAAATAACGTTCCATAGGGTGGAAATCCTAGCTTAGATGATTAGACAGATAGGCACGGAAATGAAGATTAAACACATGACTATCAGGGCAGCCGAAAACAGAATCATATACGAATTCAACCACCTTAAGCAGGGAATTTTCTGGAAAACTAGAAGTCAGTTGAATGCATAGCGTGTGAACTTATTGACAAACGTTCAAATGTTCCTGTTAGTTCGAAAGTATCCTTTAGGCAATGGATGAAGAACATTTTGCTCATGAGGTACAAAATGTCAACTAGATAAAGAGCAACTCTATGAAAAGGTAAAATGTTCATATACAAAATCCATCCGAAAGAGGTTCCATCATTATATATATTTTCGTGATCCAGGCGGTCACCGTAATGTTCGAAATCATCTTGATGTCAAAGATTCTTCTATTACTTTCCAAACTCACGGCGTTTCGTTAACCTCGTGCCACCTCAAATTATTGGAGTAGACAACTGAACGAAATATATGAAGTCCTCACAAACAGTGCCATTCAGAATGTTCCTGAAGGTTATCAGTTCGTAATAACAACACCAACTCTTCAAGTATTGGGATGTTCGCCCAGCTTGTCAATTAGGTTGGGAACATCCCAATATTTGAATTCCCAACTCGAGCTGAGAAAAGAGCCATCACTGTTTTCAACCATCAGAAACAATAATCCTTCCATATCAAGAGGATTAGACCTCGATAACAAACAATAAAGTTGCGGGTTAAATTGAGATGATATTCACAAGACGTCCCTCGAAAGGTTTCTATCTCTCTGCATCCTTAATTGTTCTTACATCACGGTCAACCCAGTTAGAAGATGACCACCAAATCTGCATTGTTCAACCTGACTAGCTGTCACCTTACCCACTGTCCTTAACGAGGCCATGAAGTCACTGGCTAATGGAAGAAACACGGTCTACAAGCCTTGGCATACACCTGGTAGTTCCATTTTGCTTCTTTAACGCACCCATTGACAACTTCTTGTTTTACACTCTGCAAATAAGCTGAAAGTTTGGCTTAGGGTGGATGGCCTGGTAAACCACGAATTGGTATTTCTGTCGCAAGGCCTAATCTACAACCTCATATGTTATCATAGTTTGGATGACCAGACATGTCTTGTCAACACGACCAAAGACCCGTCTTCCGGTATCCACATTTTTTGGCTGGCAGTCAACAGTTACGTGTGAATGCTACTCAAATACAATATCACAACTGACATCTCCCAGAAAAAAAGTAATCACTCTACGCTGTCGCAAAGTAAACCTTCATTGACTGTAGTCGTAGAAATGCTGTCCATTACATTAGAACTGGGAACTCTGAATTTCACTTTCCGCATTCGCGTTATTGTTGACACAAATTCCCACAAAGGCCATTTAATCAAATTGAGACGTAATTTACTGCTAAGGACTTGGAGTTTGAGTTTAGATTGTTAACAGACAAATGAGCAACTAGTGCTCTGAGATCAAGTGCCCACAACAGTGGCAATAATTAAACGATCTGAATTAATATCCGAAACGCTTTGTTCGTTTAGCGCACATGGTCACAGGCATTACGATAAGAGCCAGAAGATGAGTCGAAATCAGTAGCCTGACTATGTGTCCAAAAACAGTACACTACGAAATTACTAACCACCTAAGTGGACAGGTGACAGTTTGTCCTAGCAAGATTATATTTGTGTACTAACGTTTTACAAACAAATCTCTGATGGTCACGTCCGACTCAACAAGATGCTCTCTCTGGATCAGGTGATCTATCTGAAGCACGTATCTCATTTCAACTGAAAATAAGTTGATGATATATTCAGCTTGAAATCACTTCAACCCCGTTCCGAGTAGAAAGTGACATCTTCAGTGCTAAATCACAGCTACCGCTCGTATTCGTTTTCCGTATATGAGAAAAATAAGTTGTCTAGCTGGAACGAAAGTATGACGAGATCAACCCAAATACAGTGCGAAGTAACATAATAGGGGCTTACACTTCTAGGTTATTATGAGTGTCTGTATGCTCAGTTAGGTCCGTAGATCTGAAAAGAGGAAAAACGCTTGCGTACAATACCGACTCCATGTAAAGTCTGAGACACGTGTTGGTTACACTAACCATATTTAGCATTAAGCAAAGTAATTCTATTAGCGATCAAAGATAACATAGTCAGATTCGTCAATCAAAGCAAAAAAATATCCTTTTTGATTACTCGGCTTTTCCTTACTGATTAGCCCACAGTGGCGATACTAGTTGCCACGTCTGCTTAGCATCAAAAACTGATAGAGCATCCATCCTGACAATTTTTATGTCAACGCACCGACCAAGAATACATTTGTTCAACCAGCGGCTACCCTGTTTGAACCGGTTTTTATCTAACGAGGCCTTAACTTGCATCCGGAGGCGAGTGTAAACTACGACTGCGGTTTGGCTACCGTACTGACAAACGATTGTCCGATAAAAGCCAGAAGTCTTAAGCTACAAGACATCCATTTGAACCCCGCGGGTCGTGGCCATTAGCAAAGGTTGATTTGCCTTCTGAGGAATATTCAGCATGAAAGAAACATGGAAAAGAAACTCAAACAAGATAGGTGGGGGCTAAAGTCGCCAACTTTAGTAACGTTCCACCCGTGATAGTAGACCCTGACATGATGCAATAGTTTCTATATCACAACACTTAAACTTGCCAAATCCAGCGATTTCGTATGCGATGACATCTATGTTGTTATCAACACACCACTCTAATACGTTTCGTAAAAGTCCATGAAGCATATCACTGTGTGTGTTATATCCACTTCACGTAAGTGCAATCCTGTGAGCAAAACAGTACTCGAAAGGTTTTGCAACCGTATCGATTGTGTTGTGCATATCCTATATTGTCCGTGTAACCTTACAGACCTCGGCGATCTCGTTTGTATACATTAGATCTTGAAGGCCCACGTAGCAACAGTTACAAGCTTGTGTTGTAAGTCAGTTAGAGTTCAATCTGTGTTGACAGAAACAAACTTGGATAGAAAAGAGGATATCAGGCCACCTTTACAAGCATCATTTACAGAGCTAAGTATAGTGACATTTCATCGTAGACCTTAACTCTGCACAAGGTATGGCATTTAAGTCACACCAAAGGTGATCACACAACAACGTAGCTGTGCCGTTCAGTAAACCGTAGATTTTACCGACAAATTTGGAATGTATTGATTGATAGCTTCCCAAAGTAGTTTACCTCTTTCCAACAGTTTATATTTTATAAAACTTTGTTCACCGCTGTTCCGTTTACTGGCGGCCAAGGCCAGCTTACCGATTGAGAAATATTCTACGGACAGCCTAACGGTATCTTTTCTCCCGCCGGACTCTCAGTGCATTCTGCAGTGCAACAGTTGAACATCTAAGTTGAATATGGTAGTACGAATTGCAAATAATTTAAGGTCAGTAACGAGTACGTTTCAACTGGCGCATCTCACAAAAGCTTGTTACTGATGTATCACGTTCTTTACTCGAACTTAATTGGGTGAACTTAAGAAATCTAACGATCTTTATCTAGTCACGTGTAGTCCTTCATATCGGCTTAGGATTTCAAGTAAGTAAACCTTGAATTTCACCAATTTCAGTCAACCAACACGTAACTTTCTCAAATTCTGCTCACAGTTTGGCAAAATTAAATAGCTAAAGGGATGTTCATGAGTAATATGAATGCTAATGAAGAATGTTCCAACCGTTATCCGATTCAAGTTGCGAACTGCAGACAAGCGAAGAAATGTTTGTGTTTAATTACAAAATTATATAATGACTGTAAGCTATTCTATCTCCTCCCTAATTACTCGTTAAAAGCCATTATTTGTAGCGTTTTGTACGCAAACGGATTAAGTTTTGCTACCTATTAGATGACCGGTTCAGTGAAATTCATGAAAGAGAATTGCACATCTAATATGGCCATGAGATAAAACGATAATACCACAATCATGTCTGCGTTTGTTCAGTTAACTTACTCATACGCTCAATCTGGATAAGGGAACACAAGAAAGCACGCACATTCAGAAACCGAATGCTCGACTTGGCTGCCATACTTGTTCATATAGATAAATCCATACAGTAAATAGCCGAAGCTTTCAAGTTTAAGCGATTTAAGTATTTTTATCACAATGTGAAGTACGCAGTTCACGCTGTTCGCTCTAAACGCTTGGTGCCAAGTTTATTGGAGAACCCCTATAGTTTACTTTTTCTCACGTTTGATCTCTTCGGAATCACGACAGTTTGGTGTGCACAGCTTTATTGTAATTTGCGAAAGCTCTAGAATTCCTGTGATTTACTATTGGTTTGCGCTTTTCAAATATACCGTAAGATTGTCCCTTCGGTTTCTCGCCTGAAACGGTATACAACAATATCTATGCCCTATGATGACCAGTCTAACACATCGTAGAATGAAACAGATGACAAACAAATCACTATCTCGTTTCACTGTAACACAGTGGTGATCACCAAATTCTAGTCAAACTGCCCATGACAAGGCAATCGAATGAAGGCGTTCCATACACAAGCACACGAACACGCAAAACCCGATGCAAGCCGGTCAGGCGTTTCACTAGAAAGCTGAAAGGGGAATAGATTTTCAGTTAGACCGGATAGTTGAATTCCACAATGCACAAGCAATCAGATGATGAGCAATAGAGCAACATCCTCATATGGCGACTCGGTTCTCATAGCCGGTAAGGTAGACTGACCAACGATGGAGAAAATAGTTCTGTTTTTGTTTGTCAGTGTGTCAGCCGCATTAAATACACACAAAGACAATCACCGACACATCGACATAGTGCTGCAGTTAAGTCTACATCTGAATCTGATATCCACGATTAGCTTTACAAAACCGCTGATGCTGACAGAATCCAGCAAATAATGTAGACAGTCTCACAATCAGTCAAAAGTACAACTTTTTTTAAATTCAATAATTTGCTGTGCACGATTTATGGACAAAACAGGAGAATGTTATGAAAGGCTTATTCCGAAAATGTTATTTCTCTGTGAAACCCTAAATTCGTGATGCTTTCCGTTGAAGTTTGTCGGTCTAACTGCATTTGCGTTCTTTTCGTTGCGACCACTTAACCTCTATGTATAATTCAGAGTCTCCCGTTCACACATGTACACATGTCTAAAAGTCGTTGTTCCCGGTTTTGGATTCAGACTTTGAACCTTCTAACCAGAAAGTACGCTGGTTCTGTTGCGTGTTAGTAAAACAACTACTGCTGTGAGCCAAGAACACGGATGGTGCAAGGGTTATGTATTCAGGAGAGCAACACATGGTTTATACGCTTCAAAATGACAACAAACAAAGCACTCATCGGCGTACGGTACTGGGCCCAGACAATCACGGTTGCGACAGAGGTCAATGCTCAGTTCCTTTATTTTCCTTTACATACCAAGAACCATTTCATGCGATGCTACACTCCGGTGTTTCTTCTTGTACTTCAACGCCGAGGTCTATGTCCTGCCCCCCCTACTGATTAGCAGTGGTGTGAGTAGTATAGTACAATCACTCCTCACTACACTACCATGTGTGTAGGCCACTGGACCAGCCTATGCTCAGATGGCGTAACAGCCTATGCAACATTCTACAAATAAATACGCGTTTAGAAAGTGACAGAGTTGTCCAACGGTTTGGAGAGATCGTTTTTGCAACTTCGTCAACCGGCTTACTAGAAACAAAAGCGGTTATCAATTCAACCGAAGTTTTGGTAAGTTTAAGTTGAACATCACTCATAAATGATTTCAGCCTAGACACTCAGCTGGCCCCTTCCCAAAAGAGCACTATACTCAGGTTTACTTCTTGTTTGAGCTTGTTAGTGATGTGTACCCTTACTACGGCTTAGGTTTAAACTCCAACAATCCCCAAGAGACAACCTTGATGTTTTCACGTTAGACATGACCGAATAATCATATTTAAAAGTCAAGCCAGAGTTGTTTGATAGCAATGATTGGGTTGCCTGACCTCTTGAAAAAGAAATACAATAGCTGACCTATTAACTTCAATCGTCAACCCGACAGGTTGATGTGACAGAAATCCTTGAATTTACTAAGGAACGTGTTGGTTTCTGACAAGTATTAGGAGTTGATATAAATTAAGTATCACACACGAATGATCGTAGTTTTCGTATTCATACACACGCTGGGATGTCTTGAACGGCTTTTCGTTACAATACATTCCAGTCAGCCACTTCCAAAAGAAGGCACTAAACTCGTAGTTCGTCCTAATCAGGGCTCAACAGTGGTGTCAGTTGAACACTATGACAGGTGTGATAAGTAGGTTTTGTCTAGTGTAAAGTCAAGTGTACAGGGATCATAACGGTTGACTCGAAATTCACGGGAAAAAACGTGTAACAAATCCGTTCTCGATGTGTTTTTTTCGCCATGCTAATTACAGCACATTTTTATGGGTTTGATGGCGATGGTAGATAACATAACACAGAAGCGGGAAATGTCAATCACTAATGTCAGTCAGAATTGATTCATGAGACAGTGAAATAAGTGATCACGTACGAGGTTTGATGGAAAAGCTTCAAGTTAATGCAATAATTCTATCCTGAGCCTGAATGCACGGCCATGGAAGGTTCAATGTTTGAACCAGCCGGCATTGGGCGCATAGTGGTAGTGACTGTAGGCGAATTGCAGTGGACTCTGTATATGATTTTTGACCTGCCTCGATTGCTCTCCACAAATTCGAAAGACAAGCTTGAACGAAGCGATCAGATTGATCAGGTGGTTTGACTCGATCAGATGCTCGGCGATTGCAGACGAACAAGGCCTTATCGGTTCTCGCATTAGACATATGGGCTGATGCGCCTGAATGCGTTCTGATAATCGCCGTGTTGTGTGGTCTAGGTAGCTTGTTCTGCAAGAACAAACAAAATGGCGAACAGAAAAAGCAGCGTGAACAGGCGACATATCTTTTAATTGGAGGCGCAACACTGGTATGGAGGTGAACTGGAAACTTATTTGAGTTGCGACGTCTGTTTTACTAATTGCCATATTGTGCTTCTTGGCTGTGCTTTCGGCGAAGCTATCATCCTTCAGGGAAAAAGAGGTGTAAACAGACTTTTTTCTGTAGTTTACGGTTCGTCTACCTTGGTGTCTATTGACATACTCTTACGAATAAACTCTTTCGGATAGCGATATTCGATTGGCTTATTAAATCTGAACTGCCTTTCCTCTTCGATGGTGTCGCTCGAGCATGCATCCGCAGCCCTGTCTATCACACACCGGACTAGATTTCTCTTTTCGTTTTAGTGATACAAAACTGTCAAACTTTGCATATTGGCCCCTTTAGGTTGCCTTACGATAAACCTTCCGCTGTATCGTGCCATCCTGGCGACAAGAGATGAGTAGGTCTAGGAGCAACATACCTGCTGGTGATTCGGGTTCTACGGTAAAATGAATTTTTTATGTGGGTAGAGTTAAAATTCGTCAATATTCTACTACGTCTTTTAGGTTTATCTGTAAACAGATTTGGATAGTTAGACCAGTATTATAAATGTCCATTCATAGTTTACCGCGTTATGCACCCTCAAACTGATTCTCCTAGCTCATTGGTGTGCAATAAGGACTGGTCAATCGATTATTTGGCAAAAGGAAGTAAAAGCAACTTACAAGTTACGAATTGTTTTCGTCTTCTCTAGAAGGGTCTGGCTTCTGGCCAGACACACAAGAGAATGTCGCTACTAGCTGCAGTTAGTGACATGAAATTTGCCGTTGTTTGACTGCGTTATCTGTAAGGTAATAGCAATTGAGGTTCTACAGTGGTCTCTCTTACTCACACTTGGTTGCTTGGTCACAAAATATAGACAGTTTATTGTTGGACATTCGAGTTTAGACAAAATAGGTTCATTTCATTCCGTACTAAAAATTAAATAAATCTGTTTCTTTATGTTTACACGACAGCTAAACATCAGTAACACTCATCGATATGCTGTGGATGACGATACAACTGACCAAGCAGTATCAAGCGTTGAGAATAGGTATAAGTGGAAATCTCACATGGCTTGAGAATATAAGCGAATTTTTTTAAGTCCATGTCTGCCTTCCCACTTATTCATAGAGAAGGTGAGATCTTTAAAAAACTGGTGAGCTATCTGACTAGATCATAATGGAAATGACGACCCAGCACTTTCGAACCTGATACCAGTCACGTGTATTTAACCATAAAAAATGTATTGATGTAAAGAGCTATCTTCAGTAGTTGTCGGGTGTTGAATTCAACTACACTTCTGATGGGTAATCGGGGATTGGGTTTGTCATAATTCGAATACCGTCCACATTCGGCAGCAGCTTTCGACTTCAGATAGATACACCAAGTCAGCAGCTTTTGAAAAGAAGAACCAGACTCGAGGTTTTTGTTTGGTAAAGTCAACCGATAATGTATACCCTTGTCATGACCAGGATTAAAACTTTGGGACTATCTGAACATCGTGAAACTGACGTTAATCGGGACAAAACTGATTTAGTATACAGAAGCCGAGGTTGTAATACAGCAGCCCAATTAATCCATTCGATAGATCAGTAATTAGGACCTCTCACTCAAGGTGAAACCGCAGAAGTTATTGAATGTGATAAGCAATATCTTCATCACTGATTTGTGATCGGAGATTTAGTCATTACGGAATGAATAACACATAGGAGACCGTGACATCACATTTGCGAACGGAGTCAACTAAATAAAAGCCTCCATAGCTTATGCCACTTTCCATTCGCACTGACCCTGGTTGCTTGAAAATTGCATCACAGAAGCTACTCGAAGGAATGGCAGGCATACATCCACATGTACAGAAGCTCAATTTATTCTCCAGTCACCCATCTGTCACACTACTATTCCGAGCTTTACGATAGTTACAAAAAGGTACGTTATGTTGCGTTTATATGCCAGTCGTGTATTTGGTGCTGGTGCACTATCTTGGTTGAACATTTTCTTCTACACTTCCATACGTGTGGGTAGTATCGCTCAAACTGATAATCTAGAGAAGGCCCAGTTGCAAAATTATGAAATATGCCACACTACTTATAAGTATACTGATAATCTTACTAGTTAGGAATAATGAAGTTGACTGATTATAGATAAATAGTGTAACAACCGTCGGCCGAAAACATTCTGTGAGACTATATTCGCAAACTTGCTGACTCTTCTGCCCCGGAAAACTAAACTGTTTTGAACGAAGCAGTTAGAATAAGAAAACTGGTATATGCAAGCATTTCGTATTGACTCGTTGGTACCAGATTCACAATAACACGGGTGCGTTATTTCACAGCAAACAACTAGAGGGGTGGATAATCAATAAGCGGGCTAGGATAGGTCATTAAGTTCAGGGTAAGGTCAAATTTACGAACAGCTGTTTCTGAACATAGAGAGCTGGTTCGAGTCGGTTGATTGCGACTGCTTCGGCAAACCGTAAGAATCTTGGGTTAGAATGACGTAACAGGACTCTGAATGCACAAGATGGATCGATAACGTGACCAGTGGTCAGGACGTACCTAGCGTGTTCGCTAAACAAAAAAATGCACCCGTGTTACTGCAAATTTGGTACTGACCGATCAATATGAAATCCTTGTATATACACGTTTTCGTGTTCTAGCTGTTTTGTTCAAAATGCTCAAGGGAACGACGTGTTTTAAATTGTTTTTGTTTTTTTTCCTTTTCTCCCGTTTATTTGCTACACATTCATTCCCATCGGTTGCTGCACAGTTTCGTTAGTTAATGTCATGACCAACGGCATTCTGAGCCATTGCACTCATAGATACGGCTTAAAACTGAAGATGGCCATGGTGATGTACGAAATTTGTAGAAAGCTAGATCAAAAATTGTTCGCCTGCATACAACTACACAAAACAACAGATAAACAAAAGGCGTAATCTTTAATACGAGAAAAACAGTGGTATTAGTAAAAATAATAAGTGAATGCGGAAAAGAAGACGAAACATCTCGTTCAAACGGAAACTCAAATCACAGGGCGTTTCATAGAAACACGACTGGACTACGGACCTGTTAATTCGTAGAGAATTCGAAGCTCGCCCAAAGGTGATAGGAATTCATAGTATATTAGTAGCACTGGTAGCGTTCAACGTCAACTGCGTTAGGAAGTCCGTCCGCGGTAGAATAATGTCACGGGAATTCAGTGGAAGATTGTAGGACACGGTGGGATAAATAAAAAATCGAATGCAATTGTGACATTTTCGTCATTTTCAAATTAAGCACATGCTGCACGCGGGCCGGCTCTTCTTACTGTCGCGAGGGATCTTGTCGCCATACAACTTTCTCTGGACTGCTTCTAGGTCTGGCTGGTTATCCGTTTTCGACTGTGGCTATACGACGGACAACGATCAGGCCACAGAATCTGACGTCAAACTCGACTTCGATGCACACGGCCTGGGTTCTTCTAACGTCCAACCAAGTGTTGTGAGATAGGCTAACCGAGCATGAAAGCACGTTGACACGTGCGTCCACATCTTTATATATATATATATATATATATATATATATATATATGGCTCTCTTGGCTTAATTTCGATCTGGACTTCCAGTAAACGATGTTACCACATCCTTTGTCCTTCTCGGTTCTGAGGAAACCGACTGAGCGCGTAATAAAAAGGAGCGATCCAATGACTGGTGACTTCGCGTGTTATATACGTAACCTACGTGAACAGTGACAATTCCAGTGAATGAAATGAAACTGATTCCCAAACAGCACCAAGCGCAATGCAATGCGACCTAACTGAAGTCAATACCAACTATCCATGATATCAGCAAATTTAAACGGTAAATCGGGTTCAACGGTTGATGCAATCACAAACGCCACCAATGAATTTGTCTAGAATGTTGAAGTAGGAGTGATTTTAGAATCTTGGTTCACCCAGTACGATGATGTCTTCCGAGTGGAGATAGCTGACATCAGTTATTTGAGGAAGGTGCGGGTATTTCTTCGGAAACTCCGTATGACAGAACATTCAAGGTATACCGATTTCATTTTCCCAAAGAAACCTCGTGATCTCTAGTTGGAAGAAATACTGAAGACTGAAAAATATTTTCGAGGGCAGTCATCTGTGTTCAACATGCAATATTAATGCTTTCAAGTGGTGAAAAATGGACATGATGATTTTGTCACTTAAGCAAGTGCAGTGTACCGACAATGTGGAAACAATGAGAGGACAATGACGAAGGATCAGTTCAGCTGTATAATATTCGTTTACCGTTTATAATCAACTCGAAATGAGGAAATGCGAACACAACTTCTCACTAAGGTTGAGGAAGATCCTGATATGACGTTGTCATCTGTGACAGTCGATTCCCGAAGTTTGAACGATGCGAAAGATGACAGTCATGATTGAACAGTGGGATTACCTGCCATCCACACCATTTCGTAGAGTCCACCCAAACGATGAACCGAGCAACGTGATACAAAGCTCTTATCAAAGTCCCCAATAACTTGTTGGCAATGCAGTGAGTGGCATTACATACAGTTCATTCAGTCACCAGAAGTGCCAGAAATGTAACCGACTCAGGCACAAGCAAAGGTGTTGCTGTTCTATTCTGTCATTAGAAAGTCCGCCGTCGCTTTCAGGGAACCATTGGAGGAAACCGAAGAAACAAGGTGAAAAGCTGAATTTCATTATAACCACATTTAACCCCAGCTTCGCTACACGCAGACAGTATTTGCCCGTGAAGATTAACGGCAGTCCGGTATGCCTACAGCTGGACACCGGGTTCTGACACCACGCTGATTTCGTGACAAACATGAAAGAACGTCGGTCGTCCGGTGAAAAAAAAACAGAACATTCAACTCAGAACATATCTGGAGAAAAACTGGCACCTATTGGTGAGTTAGACTGATGTAGAGTGCGGTAATATCCACACAACTAATACGATCTAACTTACCGAACATTAAAAGTCGAACCTTCCGGGCTTGGACTGAATTGAGCGTCCGAAACTGTTGAACATACCACTCAGCTAGCTGTGTAGAAATGAAATTGCAAGCTCCGCCAGCAAATCAGATCACACTTGACAGAACCTGACAGAGAAGTTGAAAAACCAATTCGGCGATGTGTTTCCAAGACGATCTTAGTTACTGTAGGAAAACGAAAACAGTATTTAGCTCACGTCCAGATGCTAAACCTGTTTTCTGGCCCAAGCGACCTGTGCCATATGCTGGTTTATCTATTGTGGATGAATAAAAGCAATAAGGAAAGCTTAAATATGGCAGAAGAACCCGTACCTTGAATCTATCAAAAGCCTGAAATAATCATTATTAAATCCGTCCAAAGGTTGATGAGCTACTCATCAGTAATTCCACATAGGTCTAAAAATAATGTATCCCAAAGAGCCACACCTGCCGTTGTTTCACACTGTATCCGACTTCAGCCGAATAACAGTCACTGTTAAATGTCAAACATCACCAAAATATCCTCGATTTTTCACGTAGCGCATACGAACCACCTCAAGAATATGACTGCTCACCCCACTCTTATTTCGGCTCTCTGAAGTACGGATATGTAACGCAGCTGAGCCGATTTGAAGTCAGATTTCCATCAACAGACACCCTGGAGTAATCAGAAAACAGTCAGATTAGTTACTAGGGGCTAATAAACGGTATTTAACGAATGAATATTTTTACGCCGGCATTCCATGAGGTACACAGTTAAGACGGAAACTTACGTTGGGAGTAGATTTTAATTTCATCTCACAGCCCGATTCAGTTATATACCAATGAGTATGCCCTTCATAAGGCTGACGCACCAATTCTGGAGTCAAAATACTAAGGATTTTGTGAAAAGGGACATCAAAAATAACCTTGAGATGAAAAATTGGGAAACCGAATGCAACAAAAATTATAATTTCATTCTGCAAAGTTTTTATTGAAAGGAAGCTAATAAGAAATGCTCTTTTTTCTTTCCTCTTTGGAAATCCCCATAAAGCGTTTCAGCACGATTTTGACAAAGGAAGAGGATACTTGGGTGAAGATCACACTATTCTTGCATCTAGGCGGCCTTTAACTTAGCGATATAGACAAGTATGTCGACATGCCCGCGAAACTTGAATTTTTCTCGAACGAGACTGTCTAACATGGTTGCAGAGCAGAAGCGACACTTTTCTAATGTTACACACATCTATCGAAGCAGTCTTAGTAGAAAATTATCCGCTGATACGTGTGACTTAGTAAGTGATATTAAAACATCTCCAGAAGAGGCCTCACTGTGAAAAACCTAGACATCAGCTCGACTCGAACGATCGACAGAAACAGCATACCCAAACGTGGCAACTGCTCTGTTAGCTCAGCCACGAAGTCACGTCAAGAACTCAAGTTTCACGCTTGAACCCAGAAACTCACCCATCCAGGAAAGTGACTATCAACCAGGATCTCTCAGACAGTTTGCGCAAGAACTCAGTGACTTCATAGCACAGCCGTGGAACTGTGTTGCCAGTCTACTGAGGCAGGCACTGGAATAGAGTTCATCATTTGTAATAGATACCCCGCCTAGCTGTAAATGTACTGTGAACCGTTAGCGACAGTCTACCATTGGGTTTCATACCAAAGTACATTGCGTTGTTTTCGAGTCTCAGTCTACTATCATCTTCACTCATCGACACCGCACAGAACAAATTTGTACCATTCAGTAAATGTCAAGCCTTTGCTGGGTAATACACGATTCTCGCTTCTCTCATGAATGAAGAGAACTGAATTTCTACTGACTCGGTAGTCAAACCATATGCAGTCTTCGGGTGATCATGGAATTATTATTGTCGATGTACTTGATGTTAATGTGTTTTTTAATGTTAAACAATATGTTGTACTTGACGCCAGCTTATGAGGCTGTCCGGTCGTCAACTCTTGGAAGCAGAACCTTCAGGAAACAGAAGACAAAACAATTTAACCATCGTTACTCGACCACCTGTAACCTCAAATATATTGACATCAAAAACAGCATTGGGCAATTTTTCCAACTCATCAAATGTTGCTTCTTTTCCTAGGTCACAATAATTTCATTTGACTATTTGAAACAACAATGACCACTTACGCACATCATATTACCAATGATGCACGACAAACTCAGCAGTCCATCACACATCTATTCCACACTGAAATCTGTCTATACATATATCTAGTTCTTAATGCTGATATAATGTAAATTGTGTGTTACAGTTTAGAGGTTAACGTACTGCTTCAAAACGCCCAAACTTGCAACCAGTCAATGTTTAAACATCTTTTTTATTTGAAGAGTAACAAAACACTTTGAACACATTTTGATGTAGTGACAGGTGGTGATGTCAGTTGGCTGGACATTAGAAGTGAACACTGCGGACTAACGCTGAAGGAAAACGAGTAAAGTAAACAGAGTGACCTTATGATTATGTTATCGGGTGTATACAGCTAGTCGTCTGCCATACTGAGCACCCTTTGCCGACGCTGCAGCCGACTGGCGTAAGGTGCGAGGTGGAAAATGATTATTTGGCGTAGAGAAATGAAATCGCTCATAAAAAGATGAGTCACTGTAGATTGGGTTCGTCTCTCGGGCTGAGGACCTTATGACTCACAAAGTCAGTGACTGCAGACGTCAGGTGAAATGGCAGCTAATCACGTTCAGTGACGTGAATGTTGTTGTTGGTCCGGGTTGTCTATGAAGTGAATGCATTTAATGACGCGGAGCAGTGAAAGATGATGATGATATATGCAGTCTGTCCGAGTCGTTTTGTATTATTTTATTACATCTAGTTCAAAGAAGGATGACTGCCAGAACTAGAGCCGCCAACTAGCCTAAGGGATATCCTGTTTCACATACGGATCCAATCAGTTAAACGCTTGACCAGACTAAGAGATTGCTATAGGTTATGAACTTATAACGGACTATACGAACGGTTGCACTTTCAGATACCATTTGAAGTTTATGTGACGTACGGTAATAACCTCTCAAATTTCTACTACAGTGTACAGGAGCTGGGATCACTAACCAGCGGTTCCGGATGCGGCCCACGGAAGTGCCCAAACCTAGAACATTGTGTTCAGATACGGACTACGCAAGTAAAATGGAGATCCTGATACGTGAAAATGATGTTCTTCGTGAGAAACTACAACAACTGCAATCACTGGTTGACGTTACGACAAAACCGGACGCAAGGTGAGTGTGACAAGTGTCTAAATTAATCACGGACTTAATGGAAGTATTTACAAATAAGCCGCAGAATGAGTCGTGGAATATGAGCACCGCCATCAATGTGAATGTAGTCAAGACACTTTGAGTATCGTAGTTAACAGGCTGATCGACCGAAACACAGTGTTACAAGGAACCTTCAACATTCTACGTTCCCAACCACCTCAGGTGGTCTTCCTCAGTTCTATTGTAATCGGATTTCTGTTACAACACGACCGAGAAAGGCCACAGAAGATGACTGAAACGTGGGGGTACTATTAAGTATTTGCAACTTTGTGTTACTTCCAGCCAACTGGTTGAAAACAGTTATGTCTAGAGCAAAATCCGTAAGTCAATTTTAAATTCTTATTATATCTAAATTCTGATCCAAACACAAGCGATGTGAACATATGGCGTTAATATCAATCCTAACAGATACTACTGAAAGATTACCAGTAGTATACCAGTTTAAACACAATTTTACAGCTCTTTCTGTTTTCTGCCTCCAGACCTCCGCAAAGTAATCAACAGCAGTGCACGAAACGCTAAGATCAGTCACATTCTCTCTATGAAACATCAATGTACATAAATGATCCAACAGAAATAGAACCATTACAAATGACCAGTGTACAGAAGAGAAAACGGATTAGCGGGCCTGGATAAAGTAATCACCTTATGCAATATATATATTCAGCTGGTTTGAGGTGCAGTTAGTCAACTATAACAGGGAACAGATTGAACAGTCAACCCACCTTAAAATAACTGTGCGTTGTACTAAATAAGATCGCCGTAATCTTCACTAGTGTAAGTGTGCAGTCGTCTAATTAGAACAATAAAAGGCCATATATGGACAGATTATTACAGCCGGATTCCCCAAACCCAAGCAATAGTAGTTTCGGTGACAGAGAGCATGATTGTTAGTCGGGAGTCATTGTCCTGGTTTGAGTGTGGCATCCAAATTCAGTTATGGTTTGTTCAGTGGATTGATAGGATAGTGTAAGAAATTTCAGACTAACACTCCAGGCTTAAGAAAACAGGGGAATTTTTCCACTTTCACACCGCGACCAAATAGAACATAGGGCTGTCAAATTAAAGACAGTGATGAACTGTGTAACGTCTTGTGTATGCCACAAATAGGATTACCGCCTCAGCAAGACAGAAAATAGCCGTGTAAGATTAGTGTCATAAACACAAAGATCCGACTCTGGAAAAGAAGTAGGTAGAACGAAGGATCGAGAAGGATCTTACGAATCAGAGATGCTAGAGTAACACATCTCTAAAGTGGATTTGATTTTCCAAAGAGCAAGACCTCACGAAGCAATGTTCGTGAACGACAGGATTAGGATACCGATTTACAACTGCGACATTTCCTGACGCCTAAGAAACGAGGGCAACACTTAATAGGAGAAAACACATTTTAATGATCTCAACCATAAACTGTTTAATTTTGCCATTGTATGTGAAGTGTATGGTTGTAGAAGCTACATCTGGAGTACAGACAACCAAAATACATTCACTAATAGATCGTTAACTTGTAAGCAGTTGGTCACAGTAACCACCAGCAAAAATGGTGGACATCTGTTTCGACCTAGTTGAATCCCGTCAGCACCAGACAAACAGAGAATCAAACTCACGACCAGTAAATAGACGACAGAATGTAGTCCAAACACTTATCCACTAGAATAATAGGTCGCAATCACTGGGGGTTACAAGAAGGTACGTGAATTACTTTTCTAAGCTGATCCATTTCAACCTATCAATGAAAAAACCGCAACAGATAAGGAGAGGAAGTCATTAACTTATCAGACCAGATTACTAGTTTCCTCATGTTACCCACCCACAATAATCATCCAGTTGGTCAGCTAAGTCTTGGTGCTACAGACAAACAATAGTTTAGTAAACCGTGATCGTATCATGCTTGGGTGAACACGTCTACATGAACGTTCACATTCATTAAATATATGATAGCGCTCGGAAGGTATACACAAGACACTATCCACCTAAACATGTTTGGCAATCTAACGCTCTAGCTGTGCACCATTCCACATATAAATCGCCTAAAAACTTTACTTAAACTTGACACAAATTAACGAAGGTCACTTGAACGCAAAATAATCAGTGCGAGCTCCAAACACCTGCTCATCATTGTTTAGGTCCTAGTTACTGATCAGTTTGCACTGAAGACTTGTAGGGTGCAAATATTTCCGCGAGTTTTCTATTCAAAGCGAATTCAATAAATACTTGTTCATGCCACAGCTGGTTTACTCTAGCTTCAGATTGAAGGTTTTATCCACTTGATCAACAGCTTTGTGAACACTGTTTGGAAATAATAAAGTATTTCCTGTCGTTTACGAGCCGGTGACAATCAGCTGACAGTCTGAATCATAAAATGACATTTGTTACTGTATTGGCAGGCATTTGTGGACCAGTCAATGTGCGAAGTGAGTTTTGCATAACGAGAGCAGATTAACTGGGCTATTTTGTAATGATACAGCAGAAGGGATTGAAATGTTCTGGTGAGAATGATGAATCTCTAAGATATGCCTAGAGTCGAAATCGCCTCTCCCCCTACATAGAGTTACGTCAAGGTTGTCACTACAACTTTTTACACATCTGTTTCCATTTTAGGTACAAGATTTTCTATTTCATAGAAAAGCAAATCACTGTGGTGCATTAGAATTTCCACTTTAGACTCTTAGACGTGACGGCAAGAACGCGATTGGTCCGACTAACCGGAAGGGACAACCAATCTTAATTAGAGCACCTCGCATTGGCTACTTTGATAGAGGAAGTGGTACGAGTTATTCAAG